>JAQGDQ010001721.1:0-12492 GCA_030141605.1 Tubiluchus corallicola
AAATAAACAAGATTAAGTCACCATGGCATTGAAATGTGTCAGTGACTGAGAAAACATTTGCTAAGGTGACACGTTTACATCCATCATACATTACAATCATTTTTAACGTATCGCAAAACTTGAAACATAAACCCGGTGACTTACGAGTCACTGCCTGCTAAAGCCAAAAGATTTTCCTAACGTGTAGATGTAGCAAAATTCATGCGCATGATATCATGATATTATGATATAAGATTACTTAAGAATTCTGTAAAAGGTTACGCCAACTGACAGTTATTGCTTATAAATTTCTTTTTGTCTCTTCGGCTAAGAATTTTGTATAAAGCAAGAAAAACTTGTAGTTAAAGCGTCAGTAACAAAAGCAAGTTTTCCAGTATTCGTTACAGTTGCGTGAAATTGTAGTCAATGTTACAACATTTTTGAAATAAGTCCCTTCTTTGTGTATTAAACACTAGCACTGACAGGCCCCATTTCAGGGGGAGCAGGGATACTTCCCCGGGGCCTCACCTTCTAGGGGGGCCTCGTGCCGAGGTAACATTTTTTTTGCTTTATGCGAACATACTGCCTCCTCTTTCCCTCTCTCTCGTGCCGCACGCGCGCCGTATGCCTTGTGCGGCTCGGTGCCGATGTTCAGCTGTTTTCAATTTCGGAATTTCTAACGCCGGCTTGTACGGAAGTGAGAGTACGGTATTACATATTGCAAAGATGTTGTTTTTGATTTGACTATTTGACAAGTATTAGGGACTGGTCTTGAGAATAAAGCAGTTTTTCTTTCAATTGTTCTTTCCTTTAATAACTGTACAACTCCATATTTTCTCTTCGAAAATGCTTCTCCGGCATTCTAGCAGTTCAACCATGGTTCCCCGAGGGGGGCCTCACACACCCCACTTCCCCGGGCCTCGCTTAGGCTGAAATAGGCCCCGAGCACAGAGATATAACTACTAAGCTATTCCTGGTTATGTTTTAATTTGTGATGACGCTGTTAAAGTGTCGGTTAACAATTTTGGATGTGCATCATTATTTTTTGATTATGACAACAGTATTGAAGATCATTAGAAATGTAACTCAATTGTGTCTTGATGTCACGTCTTATTTGGTGTTTTTATTTTAAGAGACTGTTGGCTGGCCATTATTGGTCTTCTATATTATAATTACTTTTGTAGCAGACTTAGCTTCTTTTGTTAATCTTGCTTACAAATTCGTGCACGAGGCGCCATCTGTGGCGGGAATGTAAAGCTTTTGGTTTTGGCCAGTTTTTCAGTTTTGTTAGCTGCTAGTCACCTGTCTGTTTTATTCACCTGTGCTCTGAACAGTCAGGTTAATCCACTTTATGGGATATGTGAGACATTTATGTACTTATTACGTTGCAATAAAGCATTCAGTGGTATTAACCTCTGTTGACAGTGTTTCTGTGATTACAACTTTATTCCCGAAATTACCTTTAGGAGTACTTTTTGTTCTCAGGTATGAGAAGTTAGGAATTTCCGTGTCCATTTCCATGCACAGTGCTTAGGTCTTCTCTGTTTTTTAGTATTTTATTGTAAAGTGACAGATTTAGGGGGTTCGACCCACCCTTTTAGTAGTAGCAGTTACAGCACACCAAGTGAATGTTTTCTCTGGATTATAAGCTTTAGAACGTTTACTGGTGGCTTTTAATGACTTATATCGATATGACCAGATGGTATATAAGACTCAAAGCGGTGGAATTTAAGCGTATGTAACAATTTACTAGTATGTTGGTGTGTAATTAAGAGTCAAAAGTTTGAGGGGACATAATGAGTTTTAAACTATCGAATTTGCTTGAGGAAATAGTAAGAAAAATGGTCTAGAATGCAGTAAATGACATTGGTAGCCGGGGTTCCCTAGACTCCCTAGCTGCGTTTTCGTTGGGCCCACCCTTTTTCTAAAGCCTGTGTCTGCCTCTGTTGTACTTGTTCTTTCTTCCAGGTTGGATGTGGAGCAATTGGTTGTGAGATGCTGAAGAATTTTGCAATGCTCGGATTGGGCACTAAAGGTTTGGTAAGTTAAAGCTTGTCGTTCTACTCAGATTTTAAGTTTCAGGGATGAGAATTTTCTGTGGATACGCGGAATTCCGAGTTTTTGGAAGACCAGTAGTGCCATTTTTGTAAATCTTGTAAATTCGTTGAGAAAATTTTTACGGAGCCAATACATTATTTCACAAACTGACCGCTAGTTGGCAGGCCGTCACTTTGTTTACATCATGTACATCAGTGTAACCACATGTATATCTCTATGTATAAAAATATAGAATCAATTGTGCGAAGTTATTTGACTCAATTGCAGACAGTTTTTATATACTTTTGCATAGGAGCGGCCAGTACTTAGGCATTTTTGAGACAATTAGGTAGCATGTATCCTTGATAGTTGGGTATTTTAAATTATGCATGAAACAAGGCAACTGATAATTTAAGTCCACTTAGAGAGGCTCTCTATGGTCACAAAATTGAAATTTGTTGCTAGCTGCAAGGGGGGCTTTGTCCCTTTGAACCCCCACGGTGGTCTACGCAGCCCCCAACCCCCCGGCCTGTTTCAGAGTTTTTTGCAATTTGTCATTCTCATCCCTGAAGTTTTACACTTCACACGGCATTTGTGGCAGTCAGCCACTGACATCTTTGCAAGATTTGAACTCATTTGTAACTGATTAAAAACGCTGTATCTTTTTTAACCGTTCTCCATTTAGCAAACTGGGATTCTATGCTCATGTATAAGTATATATAATACAGTCATACCTCCGTTGTCAAATGTCTCCGTACTCGTATAAATCGGTTTTCGACCAGAAAATTCGAGTTGAAATTTTGTCCGCTCTCGGTGCACGGTGAGCTGAGTAGGGCAGAACATAACCGACCCCGCCCGAGAGTAGTCACACACAACATTTGAATCGCCCAACAACTTATCTTATGTATGCCATCACACTGCTACTAACACACAAGGTTTTTCGTACAGGAATAATTATGTTTTTCTTTCTAAGTAATTCTATTATGTTTTTCTTATCAATTATATCATATCTACTGTTTGAATAAACATTTTTGCATTATTATATTTCATTTTAGTAATACTTTACAGTTCATTTGGTGCTTGAGAATGGATTATTTGCTTTTACATTATTTCTTATGGGAATAAATGATTCGGTTCTCTACGAAATCGGTTTTCAAACACTTTTTAGGAACGAATTCTGGTCGAAAACAGAGGTACTACTGTATTAATATTTGAATATAGGAATTCGGTTCATTATTAGAGATTATCTTTCAAAATGAGGTACTGAAGCTGGCAGAAATATATTAGCCATTTTTGGGCATGATCTTGTCTGGTCTGAATTTGGTAAATAACCGGACAGTATGGTACGTAGTGACCACTCAGCCATGGATCCTACCTATAAGTAAGCTGTTTCTGTCAACAATTTCATTTATGGCATTTATGGTCTGAATTCGGTAAATCACTGGGCAGTATGGCACATACATAGTGACCACTCAGCCATGGATCCTACCTATAAGTAAGCTGTTTTTGTCAACAATTTCATTTATGTCATATGTTGGACATTAAATGGACAGTCACAATTGTGTTTACCTGTAGGTCACTATTACTGACCATGACCTGATCGAGAAGTCCAACCTGAATCGACAGTTTCTCTTTCGTTCAGAGCACATACAGGTATGGAAACACTTTCTCATCTTTATGCTGTTTTTGTGAGTGCTGTATTTTTGGATAAACTTCTAAACTTCTTTTGTTTTTTGAACAGGTTTTTTGTTCGTAACTTTTTTTATTTATGCACTTGCAAACCAAAACCGTCCATAAGTCGGCTGTCGCTTATTGTACCGAGTACGCTATCGTAGTATTATGTGATGCATTTAATTGTCAGTCTACAGTAAAGTACTGAATTAGTCTATGCTGCCATCTACAGTCGTTCTTTTACTCTAATTGTACAAAGTTTGTTAGAGATTGATTTTTGTTTCTAAATATTGTTTCCTTTTGTTTTGATTGAGATATTCATTATTCAGAGTAATTAGGTTGTTAATTTCATGCTTTAATTCTGGTTCTAACTCTCTTATTCAAATTTAAATAGAGAAAAATTATAACATTATAACACAGCTTTCTGTAAACCAGTAATCTTTATTCTGCTATCAAAGAAGCCAAGTAGACTTTGATTTTGGTTTAACTAGTAGTCTGTAGAGTATAGGTGACTTTTCCTTTTATGGTCTGTATGCATGAATTTAATGTACCTTCCAATAGGAACTTGTATGTCTGGTCATGTGATTAGAGCTTTATTCTCTCAGGCGTGCAAGTTTTTATGGCAACGAAACAAGTTATACAGTTATTCTACATTCCACAATCATCTGTGAACATTGTATACGTTTTACAATAAAAATGATTGCAAATTTCTACTGGCATAGTTAAAACTATGTTATGATGCTTCAAAGTAGAATGCACCAAAATTTTGGTCAAATGTAAATTTTTCGTATTTTATAAAAACCAACAGTAAATATATTGGACTTTCGTATTCTAGCATTAGATTATCAAGAAAGTGCTCAAAAACACTAAAAATTTAATTTTATAACTCCTTACCCACTTTTCTGTCTAAAAACTATTAATTAAACTAAATTAATTGCACAAAATTTTAATTAAACTGCAGCTAAATTGCTTGCTGCTTCAAACGTTTTAATGATACGGAATGTGTGTGGTTGAAGTGCTGAATTATTCGAATCTATAATTTTAGGTTCGAATCGAATTTGAACTAAAAAACTCGTTCGAATCGAATTCGAACGTTCGATGCTCGCCCTACTGTCATTATAAAATTAATGAAATTAACAAAATTATTTAAATTAACTGCAAATTAGATATTAAATTGGAACAAACAAACAAGATAGCTTTACAAGCTTATATGCCCAACTGACATGATCTTAGAAGATCGTAACCAGTTTTTTTTTCGTTTCAGAAATCTAAAAGCGTTGTATCTGGACTCGCCGCGCAACAGATCAACCCCCAGTTGCAAATCTTAGCTCAACAGCACAAAGGTAGACAAGTTAGGTCCGCACGTGTTTTACGTTATCGGTCGACTATTGATTTTGTATCATAAAATCGGCAAAAGATTACAGATAGAACAAGATTAGTCGCTGATGAATTCCAGTCAATCATCTTGCACCCATGTTGTGTAACCGCCCTCTTTCTGTAGATTTCGTAAAAACTTTTATTTTTTTCTCATTTTTTGAGCGGCAGTCTTAGTATTGTTATACGTGAATTCATTGCAAGGTTATTACAGTCAACCTCGGATATAAGGGATGCCTCCGGACCCGCAAAAATCATCCGCTATATCCGATGTCCCTTATAGTTGAAGTTGAGTCAGACCGAGGATGTATCTAGACCTGTATTTTTCTTTACTTTTTCATAGCGTCCCTTGTATGCAAGGTAATTTACCCGGTTTCTATTACGCAGGACTTGAATATATCGTCCCTTATAACCGAATGTCTCTTATAAGCGAGTACCTTATATATGAAGATTTTTACATAGGAAAAATGTTACAAAAAATCGGGACCGGTGTTGGTGATCTCTTATAAACGAGTGTCCCTTATAAGGGATTACCTTATACCCAAGATTGACTGTACTATGTTTTTTTTTCACAAGCTATCCGAGTACCTTACACACGAAGATTTTTACATAGGAAAAACGTTACGAAAAATCGAGTACCGAGGTTGAGTGTATGTAAAAAAATTCTGTAGGAAATAATAATCTTACTGTTTCTTTTTGTAGTTTGTCCTCAAATGGAACATATTTATTCAGACGAGTTCTTCAGAAATCAGGAACTTTTGATAAATGCTGTTGACAACGTGGACGCACGGCGATACATGGACAGGTAACTAAATAGTGACCAGGTAGACAGAGCCAGATTATGACCTTTTAGGAACCTTGGCTACCTAAAATATAGGGCCCTCACACGGTGCTGCCCTCTATCTGGACAGGTAATTAATCAATGACCAGGTAGACAGAGTCGAATTATGACCTTTTACGAACCTTGGCTACTGAAAATATAGGGCCCCTCACAAGGTGCTGCCCTCTATCTGGACAGGTAATTAAACAATGACCAGGTAGACAGAGTCGGATTATGACCTTTTACGAACCTTGACTACTGAAAATATAGGGCCCCTCACAAGGTGCTGCCCTCTATCTTGTCTTCACCCCTCTTGAGTATTTTTTACTCCTGATATATTTTAACGACATTTACATAGTGAAAAACTTATTGTAAATTCTTTTAATAAACTGGAATAGCTTTTGTTTGTCAATTTTTATTTATTTTATTTATTTATTATTATTATTATTATTATTATTATTATTATTATTATTATTATTATTAGTATTATTATTATTATTATTATCACATGCAGTACAATATAATGACATTAAGCACACAGTGACATCAAAATTATTACATCTACTGTATTAAATTGTTATGTTTCATACACTATCGTTATCATAAAAGATTAATTGTACTGCAGTGGGCTAGAGAAGCAAAGGCTTGTATAAGCCCACTGTCATGTGAACCCGATAAAAAAAGAATGGATGAGTGAACAAAAAAAAGAACTGGGAAAAAGGTTAGATCACACAGGAAGGGTAGAAGGATGTGTTAGTGGAAATTGTAGGAAGAAAGATAATAGATTGCGCTATGTTGACATCAGCTCTAAAGATTTATCAATGATGCCTTGTTTTGCATAATCTGTACCAGGATTGTGGTATGACTGTGGTATTAACAATAAAATATTCTTGAAGAAATACAACTATTTTACCATTTATTGCAAACCAAATTAGCACATATTTTAATACAACCGTAGTGGAAAAATGAATTCTTTACCAAATGTTATAAAAGCTTGCGGATAGCATATTTTAAGGATAGCAGACTAGGTGACTTTATAGTCTTTTCGCTATCCTTTCTCTAGTTCTAGATCTATCTATACATACAACTTATTAGAGATTCTTTTATTAATCATGTTTTATTGTAACACTATAAAGAGATAAATAAATTGAAATTGAATGGAATTGAAAATTGAGGGCCTTCAAGATTGAGGACCTACAGCCTATGCTAACTTATCGGATAATCCGACCCTACGGGTAGATAACTAATCGGCAGGCGTTAAAACATAATTAATTATGTGCCTTAAAGCAAAACCCAAGTTTCTCGGCAAGTTGAGCTTATTTCAATATTTGGGGGAAAATGTTAGAAAGTTTCAGCAACAAAATTGTGATAAGCATCTCGTGTAATTAGTAAAATTAATGTAAAGTCGCCGACACTTCACGCTTGGGCGTGCTTATTTTAGACGAAAATGATGTCATCCGGGATCCGTGCAGTATAAACACTTATCCCGCCAGGTGCTTCAGAATCTTTTTTTAACTTGCAGGGCGAATTCTATAAACTAAGTAACCCATTCGCTACTTACTATATGCTCGCAAGTTTATATGCGTATCTAAAAGTCAAGAAAAATCTGTAAATTAATTGTTTACACAATTAATGGTAATTACTTATATTTTTAAGGTGTAATCCTGTAGATTAAAGCAATGTAACCATTTAGATTTGATCATAATTGATGGAATGACTAATTTTTGGTTAAACACAACATTAGAATAACAGACCTTTTAAGCAAACTGTAGAAATTTCTCAACGCGTACCTTCACACAGCTTGCTTTCACGGTATTCACGCTGCTCAGCATACGTCAACTTACATTATTTTTTATTAAATGTGCCGGCATCAACATTCGTTTGGCGGGAGATAAGAAATATTTAAATTTCTTTTACAATTTTAAGCAAAGGATTCTATGCGCATATTTTGTATTGTAATTTGAATATTTTTAATTCTGCATTAAAATGCAATAAATGTTGTTCGAGGGTTAGTTCTTCCTTTAACTGTGACTTTGTATCTCAAGTAAGCTGATCTCTAATTTGTATAATGGACAGAAGATATTTTTGTTAAATTACAGTCGCTGTATCACGAACCTGCGTCCATTAATAGACTCTGGGACCCTGGGCAGTAAAGGTCACGTGCAGGTCATCGTGCCCCACCTCACAGAATCGTACACTAGTCAGCAGGATCCCGTAGAACACGACATTCCGTATTGCACCGTAAAATCATTTCCAGCCGTGACGGAGCACACCATACAATGGGCTCGCGACAAGGTAACGGTTATTTCTTGCTTATATTTTTTCATACTTATCACTCCATCTAAAGATCAGTGGCTTGTTTGTGATAAAGAGCTACAGTAGAAAACTGAATACGTATGAATGTAGGTCTAGAAAATATGATTTTTTATAGGTGATCTACTAAAGCAAGACAAGGCCGAATTGTAACTGTGGATTTCGATTTTAGTCTGTTGAACACTTTTTGTTGCACTGCCCATTGTATCAACAAACCATGGTTGTTATATTTGATAAGCTAAATGAAATACTTCTGCCCGAAAACCTTAATATAGCTGCCTTAGGAAATAATGATCTCTTGAAGTTGTTATTATTCGGAAAAGGTGAATTTAACTATGTTGCTAACTGTAAAATATTCCAATGTATACATGACTTTATATTACGTACTAAACGCTTCCAGTAGTTTCTATCTGATATGAAATGCATCATTCTTAAATATTCGTACATTAATATTTACTAACCGTCAGTTTTTACTAATGTCTAATGTAATATTGTAGTAAAACTTGTCAGCTTGTGTAGTTATAGTCTATTCTTACTGTAAATGTTACTAATGTCTAATGTAATCTTGTAGTAAAACTTGTCAGCTTGTGTAGTTATGGTCTATTCTTACTGTAAATGTTACTAATGTCTAATGTAATCTTGTAGTAAAACTTGTCAGCTTGTGTAGTTATGGTCTATTCTTACTGTAAATGTTACTAATGTCTAATGTAATCTTGTAGTAAAACTTGTCAGCTTGTGTAGTTACAGTCAATTCTTACTGTAAATGTTCTTGTAAATAGTGTATAAAGTCTGTTGTGGTGAGGATCCTAAATCATGTTGTTCAAACTGTCTGATCCAATCCTATAATAAATTATGTTTAAACTGAAGCAAAACAAAGAATATGATTTCATTTCTCATGAAACAGGTGAAGTTGTAGTTAGTAGGAATGCAATTTTCTAGTAGTTGAGAATTCCACATATAAGCAGCCCGAGAGAAAAAGTAGGATTTATAAGCAGTTGTTTTGCATTTAGAAATTTCCAATGGAAACTCCACTTCATTTCGTGCGTAAATTGATTATTTTTATTGATTGATTGATTATTGATTATTTTGTCAATTTGTATGATCATTTAATAGACACTAGATGTGTCAAAATATTAGCAAAGATGTAATACTTTTTGGGAGTATCTGTTTGTGTCACTTTCTTACGCTTGAAATGACTTAAAGATTTACAGAAGTATTATTGCCTTTGGCATGCATGATTTTGCATAAACAATTTGATATGTTAGTAACAGTACTGGCCACTGGGGGGGGGAGGCAGTCCAGCCCAACTCAGTGCCGGTCCCAAGTCCGGATAAATAGGGAGGGTTAGGGTCAGGAAGGGCATCCGCCTGTAAAAACTGCGCCAAAACCTTCTATGAATGAGTCGGTGAGACTTAAAGGGAAAGTCCACAAAGAAGTGGTCAGACCCGCTCTAATCTATGGGCTGGAAGCAGCTTCTCTAAAGAAGACCGAAGAGAAGAAAATGGGTGTGGTGGAGATGAGGATGTTGAGATGGATGGTGGGAATAACAAGAAGAGATAAAATTAGAAATAATAATATCAGAGGAACAGTAAAAGTAGTGGAAGCCTCGCAAGATTACGATGGTATGGACACCTGAAAAGAAGAGTCGGTGAAGATCATGTGGGAAGGGAAGACATAAATGAAGAGATGGTCAACAACAGGAATGCGTGGAGAAGACTCATTCACAACGGCGACCCCGAATAGGGAAAAGCTGGGAAGAAGAAGAAGTAACAGTAAAACTAACAGAGCCTGCGCTTTCAAAAAAATTATCCGTAATATCCATGTAGTTATTAACTTTATTATTTTTTGTTTTCAGTTCTTTTTGGATAATTTGTATCATTTATACTGTTTTTATTATTATATTTTTCTTATTTGTTTTTGTTTTTGTTATCTGCAGCATCACCGTTAATTTTTAATATGCTAATCTATTTATAAGAAAGGGCAGGAGACTAGATGACTCTATGGTCCTTCCCTGCCCTGCTCCATGATTATAATTACTTAATATTTAAAAAAACTTTTGATGTTAAACTAATTGGAGAAAATAAATGTTCTATGTCTATGTCTTATGTGCTTTCCCAAATTCATTAAAAAAACATTTTTTTATTTTTTAATTCATAGACATTTCGTACCCACTTGGAATTACGGAATATTTTGCTTTGCCACTACAGATTTCGGTTTGGCTTCGTATTGCTCAGTTTTTTTTTTGTTTCAGTTTGAGAGCTCGTTTTGTATGAAACCAGCCCTGTTTAATCAATTTTGGAGGGACACCTCTCCGTCCAAGCTGTTCGAGCGGTTACGACGGGGCGAGACTGTGAATAATTTAACGCAAGCGCTAAAGATTACCTTATGCCGTCCGTCCACCTGGGCTGATTGCGTCACTGTAGCCAGATTAAAGTTTGAAAAATACTTTAATCACAAGGTAGGATTTTAAAGTTGGAAAACTAATTTAGTGATATGAACTATTACAGTCAACCTCGGATATAAGGGACACCTCGGGACCAGAAAAAACCGTCCCTTATATCCGATGTCTCTTATAGCCAAAGTTGAGTCAGACCGAGGGTGTATCTAGACCTGCACTTTTCTGTTCTTTTACCCATATTTTTATACAGATTTTTCATTATTTACAAATTTTATGCAGATATATTAATCAGAATTTGTATAATGCGTATTAATCTCAGTGTATATTAACTGTTTTGTACTTGTTGAAGGATAATAAAATGGTAATTAATATTTTTTTCTTAATTTTACCAACAAACATGTTATGCTTAAATTTTTTATACACTATATACGTGGTAATTTGTTTGTTCACTGTTTTTATGCATTGCTCTTTTAATAACGGTTTGGTATTTGCCATATACAGTCAACCCTCATTAAACCGGACTAATTGGGGTGGGTGGTCCGGTTTAGCCGATTGTCCGATTTATCCGATATGCCTATATATGGTCTATATTATACAGGAATAATCACCTTAGTAAGGCTTATATCATTGCACCATATACTGTGCACTATATACTATACTGTATATTACTTTAACATAGTTAACCTGTGAGGATAAAGAAATTATTGTACAGTTTGAATAATAAAAAAGTACAGTATACGTATATCGTGGTGAGTTGGTAGGCCGTGTTGTGTTTAGCGCTCCGGCTCGGTCGAAAATCGGTCAGTTTCCTTTACCACGGTCGACGTCCGTCTGATCCGATATCCGGGCTAACGGGGTCCGGTTTAACGAGGGTGGACTGTACTTATACAAATGATTGTCCTAATTAAATATATTAAACGTTTTACGAAGTAGATGACTTATACAAAACATTTACTGCTGTGGTTTCCGTCTTGCACGATTTTTCTGTTCGTTAAACTTCCTAATCATGAGTTTTCTTAAACTTTGCAGGCAAAAAATTTGCTGCACTGCTTCCCTTTGGACACGAAACTAAAAGACGGAAGTTTGTTCTGGCAGAGTCCGAGGCGACCGCCCATTCCCCTGGAGTTCGACCCGAACAACGCAGCGTAAGTCAAAATGAGAGCTTAGCTAAGTCTTCCAAAAGAACTGTGTTAGTGAAAACAGTGTTGTTGGACAGTGGTAACAATTATCTTAATGCAATCATTAATGGAAACCAGTATAGAGAAAGGTGACAGGTATGTTTAAGGTGCAACAACTGGTGACAAGAAAAGGTGACAGGTGTGTTTAAGGTGCAGGAACTGGTGACAAGAAAAGGTGACAGGTGTGTTTAAGGTGCAGGAACTGGTGACAAGAAAAGGTGACAGGTGTGTTTAAGGTGCAGGAACTGGTGACAAGAAAAGGTGACAAGTGTGTTTAAAGCACAAGAACTGGTGACAAGAAAAGGTGACAAGTGTGTTTAAAGCACAAGAACTGGTGACAAGAAAAGGTGACAGGTGTGTTTAAGGTGCAAGAACTGGTGACAAGAAAAGGTGACACGTGTGTTTAAGGTGCAACAACTGGTGACAAGAAAAGGTGACAAGTGTGTTTAAAGCACAAGAACTGGTGACAAGAAAAGGTGACAAGTGTGTTTAAAGCACAAGAACTGGTGACAAGAAAAGGTGACAAGTGTGTTTAAGGTGTAAGAACTGGTGACAAGAAAAGGTGGCAGGTATGTTTAAAGCACAAGAACTGGTGACAAGAAAAGGTGACAGGTGTGTTTAAAGCACAAGAACTGGTGACAAGAAAAGGTGACAGGTGTGTTTAAGGTGCAAGAACTGGTGACAAGAAAAGGTGACAGGTGTGTTTAAGGTGCAAGAACTGG
>JAQGDQ010001721.1:12957-28017 GCA_030141605.1 Tubiluchus corallicola
ACTGGTGACAAGAAAAGGTGACAGGTGTGTTTAAAGCACAAGAACTGGTGACAAGAAAAGGTGACAAGTGTGTTTAAGGTGCAAGAACTGGTGACAAGAAAAGGTGACAGGTGTGTTTAAGGTGCAAGAACTGGTGACAAGAAAAGGTGACAGGTGTGTTTAAAGCACAAGAACTGGTGACAAGAAAAGGTGACAGGTGTGTTTAAAGCACAAGAACTGGTGACAAGAAAAGGTGACTAGTGTGTTTAAGGTACAACAACTGGTGACAAGAAAAGGTGACAAGTGTGTTTAAGGTGCAGGAACTGGTGACAAGAAAAGGTGACAAGTGTGTTTAAGGTGCAAGAACTGGTGACAAGAAAAGGTGACAAGTGTGTTTAAGGTGCAACAACTGGTGACAAGAAAAGGTGACAAGTGTGTTTAAGGTACAACAACTGGTGACAAGAAAAGGTGACAAGTGTGTTTAAGGTGCAACAACTGGTGACAAGGTGACAGGTGTGTTTAAGGTGCAACAACTGGTGACAAGAAAAGGTGACAGGTGTGTTTAAAGCACAAGAACTGGTGACAAGGTGACAGGTGTGTTCAAAGCACAAGATTTGGTGACAAAAAAAGTGACAAGTGTGTTTAAGGTGCAAAACTGGTGACAAGGAAAGGTGACCAACTTTCTTCTTACATTGAACTTTAAAAAATTGTCTTGAAATTTTACACCACTTACATACTGCCATTTTGCATGCAGGGTTCCCGTCGGTAGTAACGCTGTATAAAACCTGTAAACTTAAACTCCTGCAGTGACTGCTAGACGCAGCTGTTTTGACGATAAGTCATGTGAAACAAGTTTAGATAACACTGAGTAAAGTTTGAAAAGTAATCAGAACAGTCATAGCGCACAAGTCACTAATTAAGTAAAGTTTTAAATTACTGTATCTTGTCAATAAGATTAAAAATATGTTTTTTGGTTAGTGAGTGGTGCACCCTGGAGGGTGAGTCAGCGACATTTTACCAATTTGTGAAAACATTTTAAATAATTAATAATTTTCTTTTCTAGTTACATATGTCTTTCAATCAGGTGAACGAAATGCTAAGTAAAATAGATTTGCGTGGAAAGTTTTTTGGGACATAATTTAACATTGCCTGTTCTTCCCCTGGTTTACATTGTGCATATATGACGTCATGTAATGGCGCGGTCGGTACAGTGCCGTGCGAAATTTGAAATGAAAACAAACAAAAATATATGACGTCATGTAATGGCATGGTCGGTACAGCGCCGTGCGAAATTTGAAATGAAAACAAACAAAAATTCTTTTCAACGCGAGTACGATATATGCATTAAATTGCTATAAACTAATGTAATTTTTTCAAACGATTTTTCTCAAACCTACTTCGGATACGCCGTTTCTTGTCCGTTAAGTCCCGGTTGGAACTTGAGACCTAATGCCTGTTACTACGTACTAGACGCAATGCTTTGTTTGCACGAGCTCACGATGTGATTCCTTTGTTTATTTCTTCTAGGCACGTGGATTTCATAGCAACGACTGCAAAGTTGTACGCCGTAATGCACAAGATGATTCCTTCCAGCGAGGTATGAAAAATTACGTGTGTGCATAACATAACTTTTCTATTACCGTATTTTCCCGTGTATAAGAGACCCTTTTTTGCTCAGAATTTTCACTTTAAAAATAGGGGGTCTCTTATACATGGGAGTAAGTGTAATGGAATGGTGTAAAGCCAGAGGTCATTATTAAATCTTTCAAGAAGTGTGGCATCTCCAATGCCATGGACGGCACAGAGGACAATGCCATTTTTGAGCAGAGTGACTCCTCTGATGATGAACTGGCTGGAATTGCTGAAGGTCTGACTCCAGTTGATATTTTTGATGAGAGTGATGAGGAATTTAATGATTTCTATGATGAATAAAGTTATTCATTACCAAAAAACTTTTTTCCAGAATTTTTGCCTAAAAAGGGTCTCTTATACATGGGAAAATACGGTAATTTCGGAAAAAGATTCATTCCTTTGAAATTATTAGCATCTTGAGCAGTTTAGCTCGTCTTTTTAACTAGATATAAGATATAAGCCATGCCGCCTGCACAGCGGACTATAACCACGCAGTCTTGAGTTCAAATCTAGAGGCTGGTAGGTCACATACCCCACATATTAGTGTGCTGCATTCCTTACCTGTATTGTTGTAAGTGTAAGCCGCTAACTAGACTACGGCCAAATCACATTGAAAACACCGGTTCTCATCTGATCACCGAAGTTGAGCAATGTAGAGCCTGGTTAGTTCTTGGATGGGTGACCGCTTAGGAATACACCATGTGTAGAGGAGTAAACCTTCCAAATCAGGAGTGGAGCCCTGAAGGCGGATCAGTGCAGCATGCTCACTGACTCCGGCAGCTCCTGCAGCCAACCGGGTGCCAAACGTATCGCTCCGCTTTCCTTTGGACTACACCAGGGAGGAAGAGAGGGGGTTCCTGTTGTCTGAGCAACTCAGGATCTCCGTACACCTTGCAAGGCGTGCGCCCTAAAGACGTTCAAGGATCGCACTGCTCAGCCACAGTCGACGCTGCAGCTCCATCAATGTGATCAATAACTGACTCTCTTGGCGCACACGCCATTGTCTTCAGAGACAGAAGGATGCCAATAACCAACCATGGTTGGTTTTTTTTTTGTGGTTGGGGGTTTGTGTTTTGTTGGGTTTGTTTGGGTTTGTTGTGGGTTTTTTTTTTGGGTTTTGTGTGTTGGTGTTTGGTTGGTGGTGGTGTGGGGGGTTTTTGTGGTGTTTTGTGTGTGTTTGTGTTTTTTTTTGTTTGTGTTTTTTTTGTGTTGTGTGTGGTGTTGTGTGTGTTTTTTTTTTGTTGTTTTTAATAAGACTCTCTTGGCGCATTTGTTTGGGGGGCCAACCAACCATTTTTTAAGTCGCTAAACAGCCGTTAGTGAGCACTAATATTGTCTGTTAAATGAACGACGTTACAACCGAACGAAGAAGTAAATGTTTTTGTCTTAGTCTTGGGTAAGATGTAAGATACGTTTATATCACATAAATTACAATAGAATGCAAATGAGCCAAAGTCAAAGCTGTTTTTACAGGAAAATATTTGTGCATTAACTTGTTATGCATGAATCCAACAAATGCTTCTTCAGTGGGTTAATCAGACTATTGGAAAAGCTCAGTGTAGAAGTACACTCTATTTTTACTACGTAGGCATAAACATTTTATTGGTCATATATACATATATATATATATATATATATATATATATATATATATATATATATATATATACATACACATTAAAGTGCATAGTATTATGTACTATTATATACATTGGTCATTGTTGTTGTTGTTGTTGGCGTCCTTCTGTCTCGAAAGACAATGGATTATGCGCCAAGAGAGTCAGTTATTGATCACATTGATGGAGCTGCAGCGTCGACTGTGACTGAGCGGTCCGATCCTTGAGCGGCAGTTCCGGCTGCAGGTTGCACATTGGAAGGCTGTTTCATCCGGGTGAGGTAGTGCATCTTTCTGATGCCTGCGAGTCCCTTTATCCTCTTGTTTTTTCTCCCTCGTTTTCTCCGCTCTGTTAATGGCTGTCCTAACAGCAGATTTTCAGTTGCTTCGATCTGCCGCAAGCGCCTATATATATGACCAATAAAATGACCCGGCAAACCGAGATAGGAGTATACTCCTGTTCTTTAACTGCAATTTTTTTTCTTGTTAGGACGTAGATCCCGAAAAATTACAAAGAATAATAGCTGGTGTCGTCGTACCTGAATTTAGACCCTCATCAAAGGTATCGTTCTATTTTTATTGTTTTTCTATATCTTAGATAGAAATGCTGTAATGAATACAAAACACCAGTTTAACGTGCCGACCAAAAGTTTCTTTATTCTGAAATACAATTATTAACATTTAGTTTAATTTGCATTGAGTAGAAGAGAATTAGTCGCATGATTAAATGTATTGCTATAACTAGGAACTGATATAAAAATTATGTAAACTATATTGAAATTAATTAAGAATAACTTGCATTGTTAGAGCCTTTAACAGTTACAAAGACAGGAATGAGAACTCCAAGTTGCCTTAAGAACAACAATGTCACAACAATAAATTCGTAAGAAATTCACAGTCATAATGCTCATCACAGTCAGAAAAATAGAGCAATGGCGGAGAGAACCAAAAGACGGGTAAAATGTCATACAACTACTACAGCTATAGCTCACGAAAGGCCAAAATACTAATGTATTCAAGAATATTAGGTGCTTCAGTTTTAAAAGAGTGGCTACTGTAAAAGGTAAAAAGCCTACTAAATAAACAAACAGGTGGCAGCACCATGGCAGTAATTGAGAACTAAGTTAAAACCAAAAAGGGCTATGCACCCACTACAAATGCTTATTAGTTTTTTTTGGAAAAAATTATGAAATGTAAACTAAGATTAACGTGAGAGTATAAACAGTAAAAAAAAGGTTGTCTAGTAAGTACGTCGAAACTTTGACTGTGCTTGCAATTATAATGCCTATTCACACCGAAGATGTGCAGCAGCAGGTGGAAAAATCGTTTGCGATAATTCTTCAAACCAATGCTTTGTAAGGCACATTTCACATAGAGGCGTTAAACGTTACATTTGCCTTTCGATGAGTTTTTTTAGTTTGGTAAATGACTGTTCTTATTGTTGAACGGGGTTATAGTTCAATGGTAATATGTTCGCTTTCCACCCGGGAGGTCACGGGTGCAAACTCTTGGCGAGACATAAAAAAATGGTACCGCTAGTTCTTCTACCAAACACGCAGGTTATACTTGTATGGTCCAGAGCACGTGATTAGATTTGATTTGATTTTGATTTAATTTTTTATTTCAAACATGAGTTCATATTAAAATTGACGTATATACAACGTACAACATCGTAAAAACAAAAACCAATACAAACAAATCACACAAACTTACATATACCTAAAAATTAGAATAATGGTCTCCTCTGTTGCTGTCTTATGCAGTCCACTTTGCTTCTCAGCCAAGCACAGTGGACGCCAGCAATGCAGTGTGCTGTTGTGCACATGTGGCCAGATGCACATGTCTGAGCCCAGGTAGAAAAAGTACTGTCACTCATGCAATGTGCTGTCAGTTGTCACGTGCTTAAAAGCCGTGTACCGGCATATGATTGAGGTGCTACAATTTAGACTATTCATAAGCAAACAATATTTTTTATTTAGGACTTATCAAGTTTATGTATAAATTTTCCTATCTTCATTTGTTTGAAATTACAGTTAGAAATTAGAACATTAAAATTACATATGTTTATTTTGTTTTACATAGTATTAAAACAATTGCTAAACATTTTCTGAAGCAAAACCGTCACTAATTTTAGCTACGAGCCACTGCCTCAAGGCCTAGTCTATTTTTATTTTGTTTATTTTGTTTATTTTATTACGAAAACACCAAACAACAATGCAATATAGCAGAATACATTATGATCACATGGTATGCATAGTTACGTTAATTTCATAATAAAATCGACATGGCATGATATCTATATAAATTGGCATGATATCTATATAAATTGTCGCCTGCACTGTAAAAATGATGGAATGATAGTGGAGAGTGCAGGAGATGGGAATTAGTAGGATTAGGTTAGTGAAATGAGTGCAAAAAGGGAAGGTAAAAATGATGGAATGATAGTGGAGAGTGCAGGAGATGGGAATTAGTAGGATTAGGTTAGTGAAATGAGTGCAAAAAGGGAAGGTAAAAATGATGGAATGATAGTGGAGAGTGCAGGAGATGGGAATTAGTAGGATTAGGTTAGTGAAATGAGTGCAAAAAGGGAAGGTAAAAATGATGGAATGATAGTGGAGAGTGCAGGAGATGAGAATTAGTAGGATGAGGTTAGAGAAATGATGTGAATGAGAATAAATAGGAGATTGCTATTAGGACATCGCAAAAATATATCAACAGTTATGAACAGAAGTACACTATGGACCAGTCTATGAACAGAAGTACACTATGGGCCAGTCTATGAACAGAAGTACACTGTGGGCCAGTCTATGAACAGAAGTACACTGTGGGCCAGTCTATGAACAGAAGTAGACTGTGGGCCAGTCTATGAACAGAAGTACACTGTGGGCCAGTCTATGAACAGAAGTGCACTATATGGGCCAGTCTGTCGCTTATCGTGAATGTGAACATGCGTCCTATACTATGCAAGCTTAATCTTTAATATGAATTTAAGAATGAATTTTCAAACTTTTTTAATTGCTATTTGCTATTTTTATTGTTTATTGTTATTGTTATTGTTATTGTTTAGTGTTTGTTGTTTATTTGCTATTTTAATTGTTAGCAACTTCTTTCCAGAAGTACTTTAATTTTAGCGCAAAATTTAGTGAATTGTTGTCGTGATTTCGTTAATAATGTCGTTAATACCTCGGTGTGCTTGAAAGCCAAGACATATGATGCAGTGTCTCCATATTGCCATTAGAGAAACTTGTGTAATGCGTTCTACATTACAGCGCTGTACAAGCTGTTGAAAGGAAACTGCTTAGTGCAGGGGTGTGCAAATTGCGGCCCGTCGAGAGAATTTGTGCGGCCCGGGAAGAGATTTGTCAACCTAATGAAAGTGCGGCCCGGGAGATTAATTGAGTGTATACAGCTGAAGTCCGTGCCACGATCCCAAAGATAGTGCGGGTAGTTTTTTCTACTAGATCGGATGCCATTAACCCTTACAAGACGGTTGTAGCTTAATGTCACTGTATTACACAGACTGTGTGATACACATTACTAATATGCATTGTAATAAAATTACCACTATCTGTCCTGAAAGTAGAAATATATGGTTTGTAATATAAATTTTAATAACTTCTAAAATAGTTTCTTGAGTGTAGCAGTAATGATGTACGCAGGTCGGATGCAAAAAAATCCTTATTAGGCCTTTCTGTATTTGGCTCCTTGATCAAACTGCCTGTGGCTCGCAGGAATTGCGAGAAAGTTTAATGTGGCCCGGCTAGTCAGATAATTTGCACACCCCTGGCTTAGTGGTTCTTTGTTCTTATTTAGGTAATAGAAACTGATGAATCAGTTAAACGACCCGATGTACAGGATGTTCAAAGCGTAGATGATGTACAGCATTATGTAAATCTACTGGAACAGAATGTCAAGTCCGATAGCTTAGCAGCAGGTACAAAACCTAGTTTTTCATTCTTTTGTCATTATTTAAACTAAAGTTGTTTGGTACAGTGGAGCACACTGATCTTTCGCCATTGAGATATTGTCATTTTTTAGTGAGATATTGTCATTTGTTGTGAGATATTGTCATTTTAGTGAGATATTGGCATTTTTAGTGAGATATTGTCATTTTTAGTGAGATATTGTCAGTTTAGGTGAGATATTGTCACTTTTAGTGAAGTATTGTCACTTTTAGTGAGGTATTGTCATTTTTAGTGAGATATTGTCATTTGTGGTGAGATATTGTCATTTTTAGTGAAGTATTGTCATTTTTAGTGAGGTATTGTCATTTTTAGTGAGATATTGTCATTTGTGGTGAGGTATTGTCATTTTTAGTGAGATATTGTCATTTTTAGTGAGATATTGTCATTTTTAGTGAGATATTGTCATTTTTAGTGAAGTATTGTCACTTTTAGTGAGGTATTGTCATTTTTAGTGAGATATTGTTGTTTTAGTGAGATATTGTCATTTTAGTGAGATATTGTCATTTTTAGTGAGATATTGTCATTTTAGTGAGATATTGTCATTTTAGTGAGATATTGTCATTTTAGTGAGGTATTGTCATTTTTAGTGAGATATTGTCATTTTAGTGAGGTATTGTCATTTTAGTGAGATATTGTCATTTTTACTGAGATATTGTCATTTTTAGTGAGATATTGTCATTTTTAGTGAGATATTGTCATTTTTAGTGAGATATTGTCATTTTTAGTGAAGTCATTTTTAGTGAAGTATTGTCACTTTCAGTGAGATTATTGTCATTTGCACCCCCCAGTTTAGTGCATTAATACATTTAATTTGCATTCCAAATACACTCGTATCTCGGTTTGCCAGACCTCGCTTCTATGGACATCGGAAAATTCAGACAAAATCTGGTCCGTTAAAAATCCCACATAATATGGACACAGTCTGTTATTTCGCGAGCTGACCGCTAGTTGGCAGGCCGTCACTTGGTTTACGTCACGTACATCGGTATAACTACGTGTATATCTCTATGTATAAAGATATAGAATCAATTGTGCAGAGTTATTTGAGTCAATTGCAGACAGTTTTTATATACTTTTGCATAGGAGCGGCCAGTACTTAGACGTTTTTGAGACAATTAGGTAATTGATTGTACTTTACCATGAGTTAAATACATGTACGGCGCGGCGCCTACGGTATTAACTTAGCGTCGGAATATACGGACAGTCGGCAAATTCGGACCGATGTCCCCCCACTTTTGTCCGGCACACCGAGATACGAGTGTAAAGCATGAAGAAGATTATCCAGTACACTTGATGATATTTTGAAAAGTAACAAGTAAGCGTCACAGTAACTTATATGTTTTAAATATTTGTGTATACTGTTTTACTTGAACTTGTCTTTACTGCGTTGTTTCGCATAGATTCGTTGACTATGGTGCAACAACAATTTGAAAAAGACGACGACGAAAACGGTCACGTGGATTTTGTAACTGCTGCTTCAGTGAGTGTTTAAAAATGACATTAGTTGTAATTAGATGTTCTTTTATCCATCACTTCTATCCCTACTTTGCACAACTCTTTTTTTAAATTGCCTAAAAACCTTCGGTTTTTTGTTCTTTTTTCTCACTATTTAATTTTTCTCATTATATAATACTCGCTATAATGATTACCAACTCAGTTTCTGCAGAACCAATATAGCAAAACATTTCATTAGCCATAGAGGACCTAAACTTTGGAACTCGCTACCGCCCAATGTAAAGTACCAGTGTAACATGTACCGCTTTAAAACGTCAGTTAAACGATATCTGTTTGCTTCTTATATAAACTAGTCTTGATAACCACCTACTGTTCCTGTGTGACACAACAGTGGACCTAAACTTTGGAACACACTACCACCCAATGTAAAGTACCTGTGTAACATTAACCGCTTTGAAACGTCAGTTAAACGATATCTGTTTGCTTCTTATATAAACTAGTCTTGATAACCACCTACTGTTAATGTGTGACACAACAGTCACAACTTTGTGTTCTTTCTGAGTAGAATCCAGAGTGCTTCGTCATCTCATGAGCCGAATCTCCACAAGCCACTCTTCCTACCCTTTTGAACATTCTTTTATCCATCACTTCTCTCCTTACTTTGCACAACTCTTTTTTAAATTGCCTAAAAACCTTCGGTTTTTTTTTGTTCTTGTTTTTTCTCATTATTTGGGCGTGTTTATAATGGTGCCAGCAGCTAACAAGTTTTACTTCTGGTTCTTGCCATTTATTATATGCATGCTTATCAAAAATTTATGAAAATTATTGGGCATGTATTAGTTTCTGGCACTCACAGTCAAAATCTAATTAAATGTATTTCAGAATCTAATTGAAGATACTGTTAATTAATGGCCAATTTGAAGAACTGATAGCATAAGTATCTCTCTAGAGTGACATGCATGTGGTGCAGTTAGCATGTGGGCTAAAATGATGAGAGTTCAGGCCGTCTGTTTCTTGGTGAACCAATAGCTCAAATGGCGTGACATGGGAATTTTAATCCCAAGGTCTTGGGTTCAAGTCTGATTGGTGCACAATTTTTCAGCGCCTCCTTTCTTTAACTCATTAGCTGCTAGGTTAATGGTTGTTGTGATACAAGCTGAGTGGTTTTCTCAATTTGGGACATTCCCGATAATAATCTTTTATTGATTTTTTGGTTTTACTGAAAGCCATGTCCACAAATTTTTGTATTGACTTTCCGCTGTCAGACATGAGTTCAAAAACCAAAAAAAATAAGGCTTTTCACATTTGGAAGTAGCGATTAAAGTCAAAGTAAACCCTCACTCGGTCAAGTGACCCAATGACCATGTGTAGAGGAGTAAACCTTCCAAAGCAGGAGTGGAGCCCCGAAGGCGGACCAGTGCAGCATGCTCACTGACTCCGGCAGCTCCTGCAGTCAACCTGGTGCTAAACGTATCGCTCTGCTTTCCTTTGGACTACACCAGGGAGGAAGAGAGGGGGTTCCTGTTGTCTAAGCAACTCAGGATCTCCATATACCTTGCCCAGGCGTGCGCCTTGGAGACGTTCAAGGATCGCACTGCTCAGCCACAGTAGACGCTGCAGCTCCATCGATGTGATCAATAACTGACTCTCTTGGCGCACACTCGATGGTCTTCTGAGACAGAAGGATGCCAACAAAAAACACTCACTATACATTAAGCTTTCACAACTTAAAATCCTACTCTGATACCGAGTACTCAATTTATTTTTATTGTAAACTTACTGTAAAACTTTATTCTTTTGATTTTTTGTCACTTCATCGTTAGTGATATTAAATTTCAAAAGCCACCATTTTTCATTGCGTGAAACGAATGACGTTATGAGTACGTTCACGAGGTCACCGAAGATCAGTAAACAAAGATGCTTTCTGTACCTCGTACGTCATTCTCACTTGCACGTGCCAAAGACGCAAAACACGGCGATTTTTACGGCAATGCGCATGTTGAAAATTCGCCAGAAAAAGGTAAGCTATTTAGTTTGTAAGTATCATTTGTTTAGTAATAACTGTGACTTCTTTGCGTAATCATAACAGTACGTTTAAAAAACTTCTGTGTCTGTTGGGGGTTGTATTGGCCTTTAATAAAATTAATAGAATGTAGTTATGTAATCTAGAATGTAATATCTCGTCAACGTTACAGAATCTCAGGGCACAAATGTACAGCATCGAAGAGGCAGATAGACTGAAGACGAAACGAATAGCCGGTCGCATCGTTCCCGCCATCGCGACGACTACGGCAGCCGTTGCCGGACTTGTAAGTCGTTTTTGTCAGTTCTGCCAGTTAAGTTTAGTAGTTGCCAAACTAGCATTTGTGTGTTTTGTTCTTCCGTCTTGTGAGTGTTGGAAAGAATTTGAAGTGAATGCAGGGATGAGAATTTTCCACGGATACGCAGAATTCCGAGTTTTTGGAAGATCAGTAGTGCCATTTTTGTAAATTGCATAAATTCGTTGCGAAAATTTTTACGGACCCAGTACATTATTTCACAAGCTGACCGCTAGTTGGCAGGCCGTCACTTTGTTTACATCATGTACATCAGTGTAACCACGTGTATATCTCTATGTATAAAAATATAGAATCAATTGTGCGGAGTTATTTGAGTCAATTGCAGACAGTTTTTATATACTTTTGCATAGGAGTGACCAGTACTTAGGCGTTTTTGAGACAATTAGGTATCATGTATCCTAGATAGTTGGGTATTTTAAATTATGCATGAAACAAGGTAAGTGATATTTTAAGTCCACTTAGTGGCTCTCTATGGTCACAAAATTGCAATTTCAACCCCATTAGTAGCCTAGGTGGCCCCAAAACCCCCGGCCTGTTTCAGAGTTTTCTGCAATTTGTCATTCTCATCCCTGCATTTGCAACTGGTGTTAATGCCATCATTATTAACATAGATATTAACGTTACTAACATTAATTGACTTCTATCGTTATTAACAACAGGCCTTATTGAAACTTAATGACCCATTCCAAAAAAACAATAGTAATGAAAAAAAGACAATGGAACAGTAGCAAAGAAATCAATGTGTACTAATGGTATTAATTGCCTTCACTGTATTGACATCTAAGTATAATTATTTGTAGAAATGTTTACCAAAAAGAATATCCTGTTTCAATTTAGGTTAGTATTAATATAATAGTAAAAATGCTCAGGCCCAAAAATGACTATTGTAATTGCACTTTTTTCCGTCGTGTGCACCTGTGACATGTGTAGAGTTGTTGCTCTGTAACACCTCCATGTATGATTTCAGACTCCTGATTCAAACTGTGACCTGTGACAGTCTTCTAAGATAAATCTGACAACAACAACAACAACAACAATAACATGACGATGAGTACTTGTTGTTTGTTTAGGTAACGATTGAACTAGTCAAAGTCCTGCAGCAGGCGTTGTTGGGTTCCTATCGCAATTGCTTTCTGAACCTGGCGTTACCCGTCGTGGTGTTCTCCGAGCCGGCGCCCTGCGAACGCATACCTGTGAAGTAAGTACGCAGTATTAACAAAATAGTTGTATATATACATATATATGTATGTTTATTGACTGATTAAGAGATAGTCGAACATGATACTTTAGTTCAGTCCATAGATCACTACAAAAAAGGACTTTTGATCATATAACATGATCATTACTGTCAAAAAATAACTGAAGAATTATTTACAAATTCTCACTACACACTTATTATCGCCTAACATGATCATTACTGTCCAAAAACAGCTAAAGAATTATTTACAAATTCACAATATGACTTTGGGTTTCCATTGAAAAATTCATGCAGATCGTTGAAGTTAAGTTCAGTGTTATCTTCACGAAGGTGATTCATAAGTGGACAAAAACAGATAACATGCTCTTCTGTTTGAATGTTTAAGCCAGAACAGGAGCATAGCCTGTCCTCTCTTTTTATCATTGCCCATCTTCCAGTCTCAATAGCTAGGTTATGTGAGGAGAGGCGTAACCGAGATGTTTTAATCCTATAGAGCTCATTTACTATGATGATGATGTACACTCATATCTCGGTTTGCCGGATCTCGCTTTTACGGATATCGGAAAAATCGGACAAAATCTGGACCGTTAAAAGTCCCGTATACTATCGACACCGTTCGTTGTTTCGCGAACTGACTGCTAGGTGGCGGGCCGTCACTTTGTTTACGTCATTACATCAGTGCAACCAAACAGCGTGTAATGACACGTGTATAACGTGTATGTCAGGTGCGGCTTGTACTAGATGTTTGTGAGACAATTAGGCCATTGATTCTACATTACCGTGGTGCCTACTGTATTAGCTCAGTATTGGGGAAATACGGACCATCGGCAAATTCGGACCGTCCTCTCCTCTCTTTTGTCCGGCAAACCGAGATGTGAGTGTATGTTATTATTTAATTTAGTAGTAATGTAATGTGTAATTCATTAGTGTAATGTTGTTTAGTTCACTAATATAGTAATGCATAGTACATTAGTTCAGCATTGTGTAGGTCAGTTGTGTACTAATATGTATATAGTACATCGGTGCAACATTGTGTAGTTCTGTAATAATATTAATAATAATAATAATAAATGATGATGATGATGATGATGATTATGATGATGATGATAATAATAATAATAATAACAACAACAATAATAATAATAATAATAATAATTTAAAGTCGGCTTTTGGCTCAACAATTAACATTAGCTCAAAGAGCTATTATCGCCGACTGTAAATAACAACCTACAACTGCATAACAGAGAGTATTATTACCCCACTTTTACCCTAAATACCATGCGTCAGGCAGGACAACAGCATGTACCATTTTTAAAGTCTTTGGTATGACCCGGCTGCTGGTTCGAACTCACGACCTCCCAGACGGAAAGCATACACGCTACCACTAGCCTAAACCGTCTGGTTTTGAACGTAATAACGTGGTCATATGTGACAATAAACTTTTACTACTACTGTAAATGCACTCATGATTTTCAATGTGTTCTAGTAATTGTCATTGAAAATATTGTTATCACATGTTATCGATTAGATGTAAATATCACAGGTGCCCTTTGCTTCGTCTTCTGGTTGTTTTAGAGGCTTAAAACGAGACTTAAAACCAATTGTGTTTCACCCTCCTAAAATTTTTAACTTTTACTAAAACTTTCAAAAAGGACAAGAAAAGGGTACCGAAATTAGGTTTCAAAAAATCGCCTTAAAAAATGATGTTACTTATAGCAGTTTTATGCGTATATCGTACTCGCGTTGAAAAGATTTTTTGTTTGTTTTCATTTTTAATCTCCTGCAATACTGTTTCGGCCATATTTTTCTCTCCCCTGCAAAACGTTGTGCACCCAAAACCCTTTGAATTTTTCTGTCTAATAGTTCAGCAATAGGCTAATGCCGTAGTTGTAATTTTAATGTCTAAATTTCGACAGAGACATGGTTTCCAAAAACTGTTGTTTGCAATTTTCACGAATAGCAACCAAAAATGGCGGAAAGAGCGTCGTGAGTTTTGTTAATACAAAGATTTATTTACTGTGTTAACAGAATTACGTTTTCTACTATTACTATAAGGCTACAAACAGATATAAATTAAAAGAAATTTTTATTTTTTTGCGTTTTTATGTTTTTGTTTTCTGATGCAGTTCACGTGAACTTATGTCAGATGTGACTGCAGTAAAACCTTTTACAAGTTCTTGCCTAGTTTTTTTTGCATTTTTTGTGTGTTTCACCCTCTTAAAAATTTTAACTTTTACTAAAGTCTATCATAAAGGATAAGAAAAGGGGTACCTGAAGTAGGTTTCAAAACAAATCGCTTTAAAAAATGATGTTACCGTATACCAGTTTTATGTGTATATCTTACTCGCACTGAAAGCAATTTTAGTTTGTATGTGCATTTTGCACGACTGTTTTACACTTGCGCGTTTTTTGCAGCGAAAAATTATCTATCACGCTGTGGGATCGGTGGGAGGTGTCCGGTGGCAAACAGTTCACGTTAAAGAACTTCATGGAGGAAGTGAAGGTAAGTTTTCTGCTGATAGTGATAACATTTGCTTGAGCCACGGGGTGTGACTTAATGTAACATAACATAACGTAACGTAATGTAATGTAACGTAACATAACATAATATAACGTATCATAACATAACGTAATGTAACGTAACATAATGTAATGTAACGTGACATAACGTAATGTAATGTAATGTAACATAACATAAGATAAAATTTTTAAAGTGCCTGTACTTTGCTGATTTCAAAAACTTCCAGATGGTGAGAACTTTCTAACCGCATCACAACCTAACATAACATAACGTAACATAACATACCAACGTAATATAATGTAACGTAACATAACATAACATAACATAAGATAAAATTTTTAAAGTGCCTGTACTTT
>JAQGDQ010001248.1:0-20135 GCA_030141605.1 Tubiluchus corallicola
TCCATCATCATCATTATCATTGTCACATCATTGTCATAATAATTGTGTCATCATCGTCATAATCGAAATAATCATCATCATCATCACCACCACCATTGTCGTTATCATCATTGTCATCATCATCATCATCATCATGTCATCACCATCATCATTGTCATCATTGTCGTCATCATCGTCATCATCATCATCATCATCATCATCGTCATCATCACCACCATAATCTTCTTCTTATATTATTATCATCACTTTGTTTTAGTTTGCCCTGTAATTGTAGTAGCCCTTTTATTATTTTATTTCACTTTTCATCTGCTTTGTCACCCGTGCATTGCACTCTGAAGATCACGAAATAAATGAAATAAAAGAGGCATAGATTAAAAAGAGGACTGCCACTGCCATCTGCCCATTTCTAAGAACTCCACCATCATAAAACGACAAGAAAAGGGGTACCTGAAGTAGGTTTCAGAAAAATCGCCTTAAAAAATTACAAAATAAATAATTAAATAATTCAATAAATTAACAAACTAAATACGTTGCACTACTACCTACCTGTCACTAAATGAATTTGCAACACGGAGGCTGAATGAAGCCAGTCAGAATGACCTTTCGCATGAAGCTCATCCACGTGTAAATGATGCTGCATTAGCACATTCGAAGCTGTTTTAGCACAACAAAATACTAATGAACGTATTAGCTCCCAGATGCACGAAACGCTGTTGATAGCCACACATCAGCAAAAAGCAACAACTCGCATACGGACGAAAGAGTTTAATTAAAACACGTATTGATTAATCACGTGACAGTGTCAACATTACACGAGACGACGAAATGTCCTGGTCAATAGTATCCGTCTTCGCGTCCGACCTGGTCGGATGTTTTAATTACTTATATTACACAGCGGTGCCGAGGCTAAAAACGCGTCAGCTAGGCTCAAGGCATACGGAAACATAGCAGTAATGGTAGCGTAAGACCGCTGCAGATGCTGTCACTGCACAGACTGGGAGCACTCGCCGTGTGCAGCAGCGCAAACACTCGCTGGAATTAGCGCACCCTAGCGAGTAGTTGCGGATGGTTAGAACTTGTTTCGTTTGGTGTTTTTTCTCTGGTGTTTGCTTAGCCTAATTTCAGGCAGTAGGAAAAAACTCTCTGTGTTCGTTTGATGTTGTTTCAAAAACGCAATTCAGAAAGGGGAAATTTCCACTGGTCAAAAATGTGAAATTTCTGCGCAAGTGAGGGTGGGGGGAGGAAAAAGAGATTGTGCCCAAAAAACATTTCTTAGTAAGAAAAGATAGAAGCTATGATGTGATGAAATGACATAGATGATGACGGCAGAATGACGACTACGATTATGATGGTGGCAGTTGTAATGATGACGGTGATGATGACGTTGATGATGATGATGATGATGATGATGATGATGATGATGATGATGATGATGATGATGATGATGGTGGTGGAGGTGGTGGTGCTGGAGGTAGTGACGATGATGATGACAAGGACAATGATGACGATGGTGATGATGATGATGCTGACAACGACAATGATGATAATGATAATGGTGGTGGTGATGATGATGATGATGATGATGATGACGATGATGACGATGATGACGACAATGATGACAATGATGATGGTGATGATGATGATGATGATGATGATGATGACAATGATGATAACGACAATGGTGGTGGTGATGATGATGATGATGATTTCGATTATGACGATGATGACGACAATGATGACAATGATGATGGTGATGATGATGATGATGATGATGATGATGATGATGATCATGATGATGATGGCGATGATGATGATGTCAAAATAGAAAAATTAACAGAAGTAAGATCTTCGCGTAGAACGGAACTTATTTCAGTTCCAAATTCGCCAGTTGACAAAAAGAACTAGTTTCACTACCACGTTCATGAAGAAGGAATTAATTGAAGGAAAACCGGACGATTGTTTAGGCTCAATCTCATTGTAATTTACTGTCCAAATTATACATTTTCTTGGCTATAAAAGTTAACAATTGTTTCTTATATTTGAATAATTAGCTTAGAAAGTTAACTAACGGCAACAGAACACAGCTATTGCTTACGTCAGAAACTAACCACAGATTGTGCAATGGCAGGCATTTTCCCTTGTGCGTCAAGCACATTTGCACAGGTGTTAACGCTGAAACGCATGATGTCACGAAAAATGCGCTTTACTTCATGTGACGTCAGAAACTAACACTGCAGTTCATGATCATGGTTATCACGGTACCATCTTCTGTTTATCGGCCACGCGAATGTGACAAAAAGGCGCCGCTGCCAATCTTATTAGATTCACTGAGCCGCGCGTAGCTTTGAAAGTTTAACGAAATTGGAGTATCCGAGGTAATTATTATTTAATCTAAGCTTTGATTTAAAAAAGCTGTTGTAGTTTTCAATATTTTAGAGCATTCTTTATTCTGAACTCGTGTCTACACAATCATCCGGTTTTCCTTTAAAAAACAGCATCTCTGTTAACTATTACTGTAAGTTTACAACACTTGGTATTTTACAGTCTAAAAGGCTCTCAGCATTGGAGAAGACAATTAATGAGGTTTCCCCGCATCTTTGGCTTTAATAATATTACAGAAGCGGATCCAGAGGAGGTCCTTCAGATTTGGACAGCATCAAAATTCCTGGATCCGTCCCCGACATTAAGAGGTAAAGTACAGAGCTAAACATTCTTTTGAATTTCAAGTTGCATTGAATTGATCTGATTTAAAATTTAATTTTCTACATCATCCTTGGTTTTAAGAATATTACAGAAACTGATCTAGAGGGGGTTCAAAGCAACCGGACCCCTTCTTTTCAGAAATCCTGGATCCGCCCCTAATATTAAGACGTAAAGCGTAGACATAGTGCTAAATAATTTTTTCATATAATTCCAACGCTCGATGACAGGTGTAGAGCTGTACCGGGACCGGGATCTATGCTTCGAAGATGAGACACTTGACAGAAATGTTTTAGCTGCTCTTAACTACACATGGCTGTTCGTGGATCCTCCCTCGAAGAGGCGAACGGGCAGAAACAGCATAGAGTTTGAAACAATTCACGCCCACTCACCTATTTGCTAGCCAGGCCCAGTATTGCTTAACTTTAAAGCACATAGCGCGACCACTCGGCTGCTCTCTTCGCTCTTCCTGAGTAATTATGCAGTCCATTAGCTATACAAACATTTTAAATTCATTATCGTTGTTTTATAATTTCTTGTAATTAATACGTAACGTAATTCAATGTAAAGCTTTCCTCTGCTTTGATGAAGTGCCGCTGAAGTAAGATTTAAAGGGAAATGATAGTAAATCTTGCTATCCTTCGTTTTCATGTGTTGCTAAGGAGATGCTCATCTCCCTATCTGAGATGAATCAGGCTATCTGATGCATATCATAAACTACACAGCAGATGGAGGAACATACTTTGTTGTTGGCATATATATATATATAGCATAATATATATATATATATATATATATACGTAAATATATATATATATGCTAATATATATACAATATTAGCATGACTTAAAAATGATAGATTAAAAAAAGCCGCATACAAGCTAAATAAAACAGGACCCAACACCAAACCCTGAGGAACCCCACAGTCTAGTGCTCGGGCATACGACACCACTTATTGAATGTGAACAGACTGACTTCGCCCACAAGAAACTTTATTAATTAACGTTTAAGGCAAGTCTGTTGACCTTCATCCAATGTCAAATTTCACTGATACAAGCTTCAATTTGACTGACTGGAGCACTGTTCTCCTGACACGTGATGTAGAGTTGTGTCATCAGCATATATTGTTGTTGGCAACCTTCTGTCTCGGGTGACAATGGAGTGTGCACCAAGAGAATCAGTTATTGATCACATTCATGGAGCTGCAGCGTCGACTGTGGCTGAGCAGTGTGATCCTTGAACCACACGCCTGGGCAAGGTTTATAGAGATCCTAAGTTGCCCAGACAACAGGAACCCCCTTTCTTCCTCCCCGGTGTAGTCCAAAGGAAAGCGGAGCGTCTAGTGTCGAGATACAGTGTGGGCATTCTGCAAGCCTACAGCACCTGGTAGTCCTAGGCAGTCACCCATCCAAGTACTAACCAGGCTCTACGTTGCTTAACTTCGGTGATCAGACGAGAACCGGTGTTTTCAACGTGATTTGGCCGTAGAACATACTTTGATTATATATAATTATTGTATGTCACAGAACTCTCTTAAACATGCTTAAATGTGCAAGACTATGTGTTATGCTTCATCTGTGTACATCATATTTATTAATTAGTTTCATTTATTAACTCATTCATCTTTCATTTACTGTGTGCAACTAACCTTGTGGATGCTTTTATCTGAAATAAATTGAAATTGAATTGAAAATTATTAATCTGCTTGTGCAAGACAGGGTTATAAACCGCTATAATTTTATACTGGAAGTTTCTTTTATGCAGAAATAATTAACTCTTTTTGGTGAAATAATTCAAATGTGGAAAATCGATCCTAATGAATCACTAATGATGATGACGATGGTGATGATGACGATGATGTTGATGATGATAATAATAATATTAATAATGGCATTGATAATGATAATGACAATAATGATAATAATAATAATGATAATGATAATAATAATGATGATGATGATAATAATAATAATACTAATAATAATAATGACAATGATATGAGTAATAATAATAATAATAGTAATAATAATAACGGAAATGATAATAATAATCATTGAATGGCAACAAAATTTTTTTCAACAACTGCATTTCAACATCAAATCAAAATGGAGTAAATAAAAAAAATTTAAGAATTTACAACATATATAAAATAGATTATATCAGCTTTTTCTAATGATTTCACTGTTTCTCTTGCTAAACGCAAAACAAACAGATACAAAAACAAAAGTGCGAATTAGACACCCCTTTAGAACTCCGTCTGCTGATGTGGCCTTATAAAGGCTCGATTTTTATAAGTGTTTGTGGTGTGGTAGAACTCTGGGCTTTCATAAGTATTGAATGAAAAGGCGTCCATTTCTTCCCCGAGTGTACAATTCCCAAATAAATTCTGATAAAAATCTAATGACAAAATTCAGTAACGTACATAACACGCCACGCATGCGCACACTGGGCTTCATAGTCTACATGTCACAAGTTGTAACACAAATTTAATTCTTCGTAACAACAGTAATTGTCACGATGAAAAATGGTAAAAACAAGAGAACATGACGTTTCAAATCACAATTTTTGTTTAACCTGAGGTGAATGACTAAAAAAAGTATCTCATAAGATTACTAAATTCTCTGGGTTTTTTACTATGAATAAATACAAAAAATTCCACGCGTATGAAAAAATGCAATCGCACAGTCAGTAAAAATTAATTAAAACGACTTAATTAATTAGCGCTTAGACTGGGTATGCAGTTGTGACATTATAAGCACTTTGGTTTCACAAGTGCTTGTGGTGCGTTAGAAAATGTGAGCTTTCCAACATAGAATAAAATAATCTTATGGAATAGAAAATACATCTTTTTTTCCTGCTTCTCTTGCTAAATGCAAAACAAGCAGGTAAAAAAATTAAAAATTAAATTTTTAAATCAACCTTAGCCTGGGTATGCGGTTGGGAACCTTATTAACATTTCCTTTTCACAAGTGCTTGTGGTGCGTTAGAAAATGTGAGCTTTCTTAAGTATTGAAAAAAGGCGTTCATTTCCTCCCCTGCTGTACAATTTACAAATCAATTTTGACAAAGTTCTAATGAATAAATTTAGAGACGTGCATAACATGCCACGCATGCGCAGTGAGAGATTTATAGCTTACATACCGAATGTTGTAAAGCAAATTTAGTTTTTAGTAACAGCAAGAGCAACGACAATGTAGAAAGAGCAAAACGTTTCGTAAAAACAATAGTACATGAAGTTTCAAATCATCATATTAGGTAAATCCTGAGCTAAAAGGCTAAGAAAGAAAAAAGTATCTCATAAAAATACTAAATTCTAATTTCTAGGTTTTTCACTACGAATAAATACGAAAATTACGTCGCAAATAAAATCACACAGAAATACAATGAATAATAGGTACATGAAAAAAATACAGCATAAAATCAGTAGGTACAATTTCAGAATATTAGAGCTACAGAATTTTTTGATAATCTTACTTACAATTGGCAAATTAAAGTTTAACAGGAAAAAAATCATCATTGAATGGAAACAAAAATAATTTCTTTCAACAACTGTATTTCAACATCGAAGCAAAATGGCGTAAATAAAAAAATATTAAGAATTTACAGCATATATAAAACAGATTATATCTGCATTTTCTAATGATTTTCCTGTTTCTCTTGCTAAACGCAAAACAAACATACAAAAACAAACGTAGGATTTAGGGAAGCAGGAAAGAAATCGTTATCGAATAGAAGCAAAATTGATTAATTTCAATGTCAAATCGTAAACAAAGAAGTTTAAGAATGAACAAACATAGAATAAAATAATTTTATAGAGCAGAATAGAATATATATCTTTTTTGTAATATTTTTCCTGCTTCTCTTGCTAAATTCAAAACGAGCAGGTACAAAAATCAGGTGATTAAGGGTTTAATTACCATAATTATCGCATAGTCTGCGGTTGTGACTATAAATACTTCGAGTACACTGATGATGACAGCAATACGGTGTACCACTGATGATGACAGCTGTATGGTGTACCACTGATGATGACAGCTGTACAGTGTACCACTGATGATGACAGCTGTACGGCGTACCACTGATGATGACAGCTGTACAGTGTACCACTGATGATGACAGCTGTACGGTGTACCGCTGATGATGACAGCTGTATGGCGTACCACTGATGATGACAGCTGCACAGTGTACCACTGATGATGACAGCTGTACGGCGTACCACTGATGATGACAGCTGTACAGTGTACCACTGATGATGACAGCTGTACGGCGTACCACTGATGATGACAGCTGTACAGTGTACCACTGATGATGACAGCTGTACGGTGTACCACTGATGACGTCAGCTGTATGGTGTACCACTGATGATGACAGCTGTATGGTGTACCACTGATGATGACAGCTGTACGGCGTACCACTGATGATGACAGCTGTACAGTGTACCACTGATGATGACAGCTGTACGGTGTACCACTGATGACGTCAGCTGTATGGTGTACCACTGATGATGACAGCTGTATGGTGTACCACTGATGATGACAGCTGTATGGTGTACCACTGATGATGACAGCTGTACAGCGTACCACTGATGATGACAGCTGTACAGTGTACCACTGATGATGACAGCTGTGCAGTGTACCACTAATGATGACAGCTGTACAGCGTACCACTGATGATGACAGCTGTACGGTGTACCGCTGATGATGACAGCTGTATGGCGTACCACTGATGATGACAGCTGCACAGTGTACCACTGATGATGACAGCTGTACGGTGTACCACTGATGACGTCAGCTGTACGGTGTACCACTGATGATGACAGCTGTATGGTGTACCACTGATGATGACAGCTGTTTGGTGTACCACCGATGATGACAGCTGTATGGTGTACCACTGATGATGACAGCTGTATGGTGTACCACTGATGATGACAGCAATACGGTGTACCACTGATAATGACAGCAAAACAGTGTACCACTGATGATGACAGCTGTACAGTGTACCACTGATGACGTCAGCTGTACGGTGTACCACTGATGATGACAGCTGTAGGGTGTACCACCGATGATGACAGCTGTATGGTGTACCACTGATGATGACAGCTGTACAGCGTACCACTGATGATGACAGCTGTGCAGTGTACCACTAATGATGACAGCTGTACAGCGTACCACTGATGATGACAGCTGTACGGTGTACCGCTGATGATGACAGCTGTATGGCGTACCACTGATGATGACAGCTGTACAGTGTACCACTGATGATGACAGCTGTACGGTGTACCACTGATAATGACAGCAAAACAGTGTACCACTGATGATGACAGCTGTACGGTGTACCACTGATGATGACAGCTGTATGGTGTACCACTGATGATGACAGCTGTATGGTGTACCACCGATGATGACAGCTGTATGGTGTACCACTGATGATGACAGCTGTATGGTGTACCACTGATGATGACAGCAATACGGTGTACCACTGATAATGACAGCAAAACAGTGTACCACTGATGATGACAGCTGTACAGTGTACCACTGATGACGTCAGCTGTACGGTGTACCACTGATGATGACAGCTGTATGGTGTACCACCGATGATGACAGCTGTATGGTGTACCACTGATGATGTCAGCTGTACGGTGTACCACTGATGATGACAGCTGTATGGTGTACCACTGATGATGACAGCTGTATGGTGTACCACCGATGATGACAGCTGTATGGTGTACCACTGATGATGACAGCTGTATGGTGTACCACTGATGATGACAGCAATACGGTGTACCACTGATAATGACAGCAAAACAGTGTACCACTGATGATGACAGCTGTACAGTGTACCACTGATGACGTCAGCTGTACGGTGTACCACTGATGATGACAGCTGTACGGTGTACCACCGATGATGACAGCTGTATGGTGTACCACTGATGATGACAGCTGTACGGTGTACCACTGATGATGACAGCAATACGGTGTACCACTGATAATGACAGCAAAACAGTGTACCACTGATGATGACAGCTGTACGGCGTACCACTGATGACGTCAGCTGTACGGTGTACCACTGATGATGACAGCTGTATGGTGTACCACTGATGATGACAGCTGTATGGTGTACCACCGATGATGACAGCTGTGCAGCGTACCACTGATGATGACAGCTGTACGGTGTACCACTGATGATGACAGCTGTGCAGTGTATACTGATGATGACAGCTGTGCAGTGTACCACTGATGATGACAGCTGTACAGTTGTACTGTACTGTATCTTGCGCAGTTTTTTATGCTATGTAGATTTTCTAGTTTGCCATTTTATCACCATTTTTAGTCTATTGTTATTGGCTTAAATCAAAATAACTATTAACAGATCAAATAACTGTCAGTTGTAAATTTTTTTTTTATTTTAAAGGCAGAAAATATTCTCGTATCCCACGGGATACATCGGGTATGAAAGGGTTAACGGCCGTTCGACGTAATGCTTTCATTCAGGAACGCTGATGACAACTGCATGACAGCGCCATCTAGGTTACATTATTTACACTAAAATATATTGTTTTTGTTTGAAATTTGAAAATTGCGCATGTCAAATTTTAGAAAAATTTAAAAGGTACGCTAGTTTCTCTGGGTTCGCGGAGAATTTTATGAAGTAAAATATAGATGGCAGCACCTAATGTCTTCATTCCAGTGCGTTTTAATTTGGATATTTGTTTGTGGATAAATAGCTGCACATTTATTGCACGAAACGTATCGCTCCGCTTTCCTTTGGACTACACCAGGGAGGAAGAGAGGGGGTTCTTGTTGTCTGGGCAACTCAGGATCTCAATACACCTTGCCCAGGCGTGCGCCCTGGAGACGTTCAAGGATCGGACTGCTCAGCCACAGTCGACGCTGCAGTTCCATCAATGTGATCAATGACTCTCTTGGCGCACACTCCATTGTCTTCCAAGACAGAAGGATGCCAACAACAACATTTATTGCACAAAAAAAATCCTCGACTTATATAAAGCTTAAAAAATTCGTCTTGAAATTTTATACCATTTACGTACTGCCTTTTTGTTATACAGGCTTACGTCGGCAGTAACGCTGTATGAAACATGTAAATTTAAACTCCTGTGATGACCGTTAGCCGTAGCCATTTTAATGGTAGGTCGTTTGAAACAAGTTTAAATAACGTTGCCTGAAATTTGAAATCATAATCAGAGCATTAGTAGTACACATGTTACTAACTAAGTAAAATTTTAAATTACTGTATCTTGTCAATAAGATTAAAAAATGCGTTTTTTGATGAGTTAAGGGCGCACCATGGAGGATGAGCCAGCGATATTTTACCAATTGGTGAAAGAATTTTAAATAATTAATAATTTTCTTTTCTAGTTACATAACCCCTTTCAGCAGCTAAACGAAATGCTAAGTAATATAGCTTTGCATGGAAAGTTTTTTTGAGACGCATAGTTTATCATTTCCTTTTCTTCCCCCTGGTTTACGTTGTGCGTATATGACGTCACGCAATGGCTCGGTCGGAACAATATTACGAAAGGTTTAAATTAAAAACAAGAAATTCTTTTTAGCGCGAGTACGATATTCGCATAAAAATGCTGTAATGTAATATAATTTTTAAGGGGATTTTTCTGAAACCTACTTCAGGTACCCTTTTTTTGTCCTTTAAGTCTAAGTGGCACTGTAACAGGGGAAATATATATATAACGTAACACGTGCAACACGCTCGTGGAATATTTCTGCTGTTGCAAATTATGTTCGTTTGTGATGTCATGAATAGTTGGGCTCGCCCGCCATTCACATAAGTTTTTATCTATTATCTAATTATCGAGAATGCTTTTGTGTATTAATTGTGTTAAAATGTATACTTTTTATTGAATTGAAAATGGGGTAGTATATGGAAAATCATCCTGTCTTCCTTTAAATTGGCGATTTTTCTGAAACCTATTTCAGGTACCTCTTTTCTTGCCCTTCGAATTCTTTATTGTTTTTTAAACACAATGGTCGGTTCGCTATTTTCTCTCCCCTTAACTTGCACTGAAAACTTTTAAGCCATATCTGTCTGAACAGTAGTACGCATGCGTTTGTAGACCGGATGTGATTATTACATATTTTGTGTAAATAGGTTAGTGGACGACATGGTTTCAATCGCTATGCTGTTTCTGCTTGTTCACCTCTTTCATGGAGGGCGCACAAACAGCCATATGTAGCTAAGATATCTCTGCCAAGTGTCTCATCTTAGAAGCATAGATCCCGGTCCCGGTACAGCTCTGCACGTTCAGTAGACCCTGTCGTCGAGTTTTGGATTTATATGAAAAAATATTTTGCATTATCTCTACGCTTTACGTTTTAATATCAGGGGCGGATCCAGGATTTCTGAAAGGAAGGGGGTCCGGATGCTCTGAACCCCTTCTAGATCCGTTTCTGTAATATTGTTAAAACCAAGGATGATGTAGAAAATTAAATTTTAAATCAAATAAATTCAATGCAACTTGAAATTCAAATCCTACTGTTCGGCACACATCAAGCCAGACTACAACATAGGCCAGGCATTTGTGGCAATACGAGGACCTAGATCACAATCAAAGCCACGCCTCTGTGATTAGACAGTAAACCAGGAGGAATGCCTCAGCGAATGCGAACTCATCCACCTTCGATCAGGCAGTTCAATGAGTATGACAAACGAAACTTCCGAGAACGAGTATTGAACCCAGATCCTCATTAATAGCTTCCGCATCGCGTAAAGGAAAAACAGCTGTTTTTTAAAAGAGACTTTTCCAAATTTCTTTTTTATAAAGTTTAAGTGATAAAACTGCCGAGAACGAGTATTGAACCCAGATGCTCATCCAGCCTTTACTTAGTAGCCTCAGCATCGCGTAAAGGAGAAGACAGGTGTTTTTTTAAACAGATTTTTCCAAATTTCTTTTTTGTAAAGTTTGTGATAAAACTATAATAAACCCGATATACTAAAACTATTTTATACTACTAGTGTATGGAAAGTTTCAGGCGAGGTGATATGACGTAACCATTGTTATGACGTAACTGGTGCTCTTCGTAATTTTTTATAAGCCCATCGTGGCTTTCCGTAAGAGGGCGCTGCTTAAATTAATTCAAACTTCTGCAGCTTACCTAACGTTCGGTGCAAAAATATCACAAAAATATCTAATTTTTTCAAAAAATTATTGTACTTTTGTCTTAATATACAGTACGCTGTCTTTCTTCAGCTCGTGAGTGACGTCATTGGTGGAAGAATTGGTCATGATTTCACTAATTGCACAAATGACACTTTTATCCGAAAATCCTTCTAAGATTTCCCCCTATCATTCAGATAAGCCTAACTTCTAAGAGAGCTTTGCCTTTCCTTTAACTTCGGATGCAAAGCACACGTCGTGACTGCTTGGCTGATTCTGATTCTGGTGATTTTTCCTGGTTGTGATGGGTGAGAGAAAAGAAATTGTTTTCCTTACAAGGTCGGTCCTATATTCCGTGATTAACTCAATTGAAGTGTAAACGCAAAAGTTGCTTCTTAACCCTTTCAGTCCCAAATTATTCTTTTTAATAAGAAAAAAAATTTGGCTTGGTACTTTTGTTTAGTATGTCCATCTTGTTTACACATAATAATTATTTTTTTCTACCTGTGCCCGCATGCTAAATATAGCGTGTTTTTTGTGCTATGTAGATTTTTTAGTTTGCCATTTTATCACTGTTTTAGTCTATTGTTATTGGCTTAAATCAAAATAACTATTAACAGATCAAATAACTGTCAGTTTTAAAATTTTATTAATTTTAAAGGCAGGAAATATTCTCGTATCCCATGGGATACAACGGGTATGAAAGGGTTAATATTAACCCAGTTTGTGCCTTCACACCCTGCATGATATTAATTCATAGAAATTCCTCCAGGTTTGACTTTCGCGTGTTCTTTTTCTTTCTTTACTTTCTTTTTCTTTCTTTTTTTACCTTTTGCGGTTCCTGTCGACAAATATTAAACAAACTAAACCATCTGTGACATATGTACATCTTAGAATTTTGACAGTGGTTTTTGTGGACGGAGCTTTTTTAAAAAAACTTTTCAAAAACAGATGTTTTTTTCACAATAAATTTATTCACGCCTGCTAATAATACAATAAATCGCCACAATTTGTGTTATGTTCATGTACAAAAAGTTGTTAAATTACAATTGAGTCATTCATCACACTTGAGTATGTATATTACAAATCTTTTGTGTAGTTATCATTCAGTATAGAAAAAAGATTTTTTACATTGGCAAGAACATCATCTAGTTTAATGTAAAACACAATCTGGTACATTAAAATTTACAAGGAAATCTGATTCAAAATCACTCGACAGATGTCACCGCGAGGCAGAACAGATCCGACAGAAAGGTAAGTTAATGTAGTGAAATGATCTTTGCAGAATAGATGACGAAAGTTCAACCAATCAGAATGGATTACGTCAGAGATTAGCTTATTTATAAATCATGTTTTTTAGTACACGTAAAATTTCTCAACTAGCTAAGAGAATTGTAAATAGTTTGGCCAGTGAATACCTGGAAAAGGAAAAGTCAAGGAAGGCACAGTTGTCATACTAGCGCTTCAGGCCAGAGCCTGGCAGCCAACATTTATTTCATTTCGTTTTTTCTAACCTCTTTTCAGTTCATATCTCTAATTCTTCGCAGTTCTATCTAAGACAAGCCACCATGTCTTAGATCATGCCTTACTCTAGCCAATCAGATGTGTCTTATATTACTGCGCCTAAAGGCCAACCAACTTACACGTAGTGCCCGTCTCCACGGTCACAAGTCAGCAGAGGACGTTACTATGGTGACAGGTCAGCAGTGGCTCGTTGCTACGTGTTACTAAAGATAGATGTTATTATGTGATTGTAGATTTTTTTCGGAATAGTTAGTGTTATTAGGCAACTAACTGCTATAAGCTAGAACAATGTCCTCCTGGAATGGTTTAATTAGTCACCGGAAGATGACGCTAGGAAGATGACAATGTACATAATTTCATACAGTTATTCACAATCATACAGAAGGTAAACAAATTAAAACTACTGTTACTAAAAAAGTTGATTGTTGAAATCACAACATTTGTGTCGCTTCTAATCCGTCCGGCTATTCGGTGGCGCCATCTTTGATCATAATTTGCAAACTAACCGGAGGAATATGTTAGCTTTCTAGTCCGACCGCATTTTTCTGCTAACCGTATGTAAATAACAGTATAAACAGAGAATACACAGACATTATCGGACAGCAGTTTACTTCCGTGTAATTCCGACAGCAAATATTGATTTACAATGTTAAATAATGTGGATTAGTCAATGTTGTTATAACAACATTCGTAATTATTATTATTACAATACAATTACAATCTTTACGCCAATGGAAACTCATTGAGCAGAGCGCACAATTGTTTCTTTTGATTTTTCACAATTGACAAAGGAACAAAATATTACAGTTGTTCTCTATTTACACTCAAACACGATAAAATAAATGTTAACACGATATTTTGTGAACGAAACCTTCGATGCTAAAACACAGTGCTTTGCTGAATTCTTTCCGCCCCAAAGTATACTCTGATTTTTACTCTGATTTATTATTTTTATTTATTATTATTATTATTATCACATTCAGTAGAATATAATTACATTAAGTACACCGTGACATCAAAATTATTACATCTACTGCATTAAATTGTTATGTTTCATACACTATCGTTATCACAAAAGAATAATTGTGCTGCAGTGGGTTAGAGAAGCAAAGGCTTGTATAAGCCCACTGTCATGTGAACCCGATAAAAAAAGAATGGATGAGTGAACAAGAAAAAGAACTGGGAGAAATGTTAGATCACACAGGAAGGGTAGAAGGATGTGTTGGTGGAAATGGTAGGAAGAAAGATAATAGATTGCGCTATGTTGATATCAGCTCTAAAGATTTATCAATGATGCCTTGTTTTGCATAATCTGTACCAGGATTGTGGTATGACTGCTGCAGTAAGTGTGGGAAATTAGGAAATTAGTATAACCTGGTATGGAGACATTGACTATAACTGTAGGTACAGTGAAGTAACAGAGCAAGCGTTTGAATATTGTAAACACTCTGGGTAATCTGCCTGCCCGTTTGCATGTGTATCTTATGAACACACGCCATGTGTAAAGATCTTCTGGTATGGAGACATTGACCATAACTGTAGGTACAGTGAAGTAACAGAGCAAGCGTTTGAATATTGTAAACACTCTGCACAGTCTGCCTGCCCATTTGCATCTGTATCTTATGAACACACGCCACGTGTAAAGATCAGCTTCCTCTGAACGCTCTGCAAGTGTGAGATTCTAATGCTTAAGAGTTAGGAATCACTGACCCTATCACCGGTAGTATGCTGGAAGCTGTTACTCTGGCCAATCAGATGTGTCTAATTTACTGTGCCTAAAGGCCAATCAACTTACACGTAGTGCCCGTCTCCACGGTGACAAGTCAGCAGAGGACGTTACTATGGTGACAGGTCAGCAGTGGCTCGTTGCTACGTGTTACTAAGGATAGATATTATTAGATGTGTGACATAAGTCAACTAAGTTCAGCCTCAGAATTGGGTTATGCAAGGAGCAGTATTACCAGCTGGAAAGCAGTCAGTTTGTAGACTCATGTGCTTTGCTATAGATTCTGCGCTAGGCGTTTCTCTACCTTCTTAGACTTATTGTGGATGTTCATCAGTGTACACGTTACGTTCGATATACTATACGATCACATATGCTAAACAAGACTTTATGTTTTATACATATTTCATCTTGCTCAGAAGACAACCACAAGTCACCTTCGTTATTACTGATACCTACATCATTATTACTACAGTCACATAAGTTTCAATTGTAACGTTCGATATTTTAAGAGAACACTTGTATTGTCTATGGTCTTGAAAAAATATTATTGTATTGATCCGAGTTAGAAAACTTCCTTCGTTATTGCTGAGGGACCAGGGTTGGGTTGAGGGTACAGGGTGCCTAAGACTATCAACAAACGAAATCCCACAAGGCCCCACACTGTAAAAGAGAGCAGCGTATTTGTGTTTCCTCTTTCTACAGAGTCATAAACTTCTCTCTAAGAACCTACCAAGTGTCAGTTAAACGGCGAACAAAAATTCTCCAAAAATGTCCAAAAATCTCCAAAAATGTCCAAAAATCTCCAAAAAATGTCCAAAAATCTCCAAAAAATGTCCAAAAACCTCCAAAAATCTCCAAAAAGGTGCAAAAATCTCCAAAAATCTCCAAAAAAGTCATGTTTTGCTCATACGAGGAACAGTGCGTAGAAAAAACCTCCTAGCAGCATCCCGGGGAAGAAAATATATAGCCTCTTTGAAAAGAGTAGAAACCGGGCTACAAAATAGTGAGGTCTCTTGCACAAATGTCTCCACCAGGACGACGGATTCCTGGTTTACAAGTTATTTTTTGGAACCTTTTTGGACGCTCGTGTATGTTCAAAGTGTTGAACTGGTCAATTTAACATACTCCCCTTAAGAAAACTCACATCAATAAATTTGTTGTCCTGCTTACTAACTAGAATTATCTGGCTTTAATTGGTCATCGGTTCAAGACACCACGGGCCTATCGAAATTTAGGGCCTAAGTTTGTAGCTTTATTGGCCTCATTGTTAAACCGCCAAATCACGTTGAAAACACCGGTTCTCGTCTGATCAGCGAAGTTAAGCAACGTAGAACCAGGTTACTTCTTCGATGGGTGACCGCCTAGGTATACCAGTTGCTGTAGGCTTGAGTGGAGCCCCGAAGGCGGACCAGTGCAGCATGCTTACTGACTCCGGCAGCTCCTGCAGGAAACCTGGTGCCAAACATATCACTCCGCTTTCCTTTGGACTACACCAGCGAGGGGTTCCTGTAGTCTGGGCAACTCAGGATCTCCATACACCTTGCCCAGGCGTGCGCCCTGTAGACGTTCAAGGATCGGACTGCTCAGCCACAGTCGACGCTGCAGCTCCATCAATGTGATCAATAACTGACTCTCTTGGCGCACACTCCATTGTCTTCTGAGACAGAACGATGCCAACCAACCACGTTAAACCGCCCCTGGATAATTTATCCATCCCCGGGGGTCGTTCGCAGTCGTTTCCTGGCACCCCCCCCTTTACATTTGCAAAAGCATGCAGTTTCGAGAAATGTTTTTAGAGAAAACAGCTTAGCGGATTCTCAACTCGAAACGTGTTTCCGGTGTGTCATTATTATTCTTAAACTAATTACAAAGAATTAAACATTAATAACAACCTAAGTAGTTTACAACAGACAATGATTTAAATGTTTATCTTATCTTAAGATCACATAAATTACAAGTTCAATCTATGACCCACAACATGCTTTATCTATGACCCACAACGCTCAATAACTTAATCTGGCTTTCATAAAGCCACATGTAAAATATTTATACTTCAGAAAAGTCAATTGTCTTATTATATCTAATGTTTTCACAATGTTAATAATATTATAGTTCTCTATGTTATAACTATGCCCTTATATGTACATGCCCCGCCCTCTCCCTCTGTTAGACCGGGCCACAGATAAGTTATTATCCGGGACGAGTATTGATCTGACGTGTGGTACCTGAAACGAAAATTAATAGCACTCATTAATTATTGATTTTTAATTTTTTCTATCCTATGTACTAGGGGTAAGCATTCTGTACCAGAAAGCGAATTCGAATCGAACCGAACTTCAGTGTTTCGAATACGAAACGAATTCGAATTGAGATCGAAAGATTTTCGAACAAGTTTTCGAACCTCCAGTAATAATGAGTCTTACAAAGATCATGCATATCACTAGATTTCGTTCTGCAATAAAACGACTAGTAATTTCTTTAAAATTGTGTGCAGAAATCACAGCTAAATTATGCTAATTGCATGATGTTTCAATCGTTTTAGTGATAAAGAACATGTGTGATTGAAGTGCTGAATTATTCGAATTTATAGTTATGGATTCGAATCGAGTTCGAACTAAAAAAACACGTTCGAATGGAATTGGATCGTTCGAATTCGATTCGAACGTTTCAAACTCGAACGTTCGATGCTCACCCCTACTATGTACAAAGGAACTTTACATTTTAGTAGTAAGCTCGTTTGTTATTGAATCAATGATGTTTATACAATTTAAGAAAATTGATTATTTAGCAGACAGATCATTTCTTATTAGGATTATGTTCTTTAAGAAATTTGAAAAATAATACTACATTTGATAGAAAGACGATTTATTATTCATTATGCAATGGCGCGTTTAGACGTAGAGATTTCTCTCGCAACTTGTTGCGCAACTTCTTTCTGAGACTAAAGTTACACGTGTGAACAGCTTGGCAACTTCTCTCGCAACTTGCTGAGCAACTTCTCGCTGCCAAGCCATTCACACGTTGCAACTTTTTTCACTCTTAGCGACAAGTTGCTCAACAAGTTGCGAGAGAAATCTTTACGTCTGAACGCGCCATTAGTGTTGTCAATATAATTTACATAAATTGCAAAAAAACATTCGGTTGTTAGACATGCTTCTAACTTAACTTCAGTTTGAAATGCTCAGAATTGCTTTAGCCTGATAAATAATGATTTCTTGAAAGCAAAATTGACGAAAAAATTATTTCTCTAATGGACTCGAACTCAAAACTTCTGTATTTCCGGCAGCTATTTTGCAGATGATAAATGGACAGGTAGCTATGAACTTGAAGGTCATTAGGTCATTTCTTACCTTTCATGCATAGTTTCATTAAAGGAGTGAGACTCGTATTCTATGCAATAGGCTGGTATCTGGTTGGATAACGCCCACGCTATTTTCACACATTCTTCGATGTACAGTGTTAGACCCGCGCAAGACGGTAGGCTGGGAAAATCGTAAAGTGTGGAGTACAGTTGAGAGCACACGTCCTGAAACAAAACGAAAAACGAAATGAAAGACTTGAGATGAAGTAGGCAGCGTATACTTAACACCAGAGCTAATGTTGTTGTGACCTTGAGTTCTTGACCTTTAACATTTAATGTTTGAGTGCACGTAAGACATAAACAGAGATTTAAAGATGACTGCTGTTTCATATTCCCTATTTTAAATGTGATCTTAATTTTCAGACCGTTAACCTCTGCGCACATATAAGATACATGTATAAACAGAGCACATAAAGACACATCAGATGCTTCCAACTTTAAATGTGACCTTGCCCTTCTGACAGTTGACCTTTTCTCTTTATTTATGCATATTGTATAAACAAAGAACTTCGTGGCCGTCAACAAAACATGTTCCTAGCTATAACTGTGACCTGGACTTTGTGATCTTTGGCTCTTCATTTCTATTCACATGTAGTGCTTAAATCACATATGTCAATCACATATCATCAATGTCAACTCAATGTCATCACATATCATCAATGTCAACTCAATGTGTCATCACAAATCATCAATGTCAACTGAATGTCAATCACACATCATCAATGTCAACTGAATGTCATCACATACATCAATCAATCAATGTCATCACATATCATAAATGCAACTCAATGTCATCACATATCATCAATGTCATCACATATCATCAATGTCAACTCAATATCAATCACATATCATCAATGTGAACTCAATGTCAGTCACATATCAACAATGTCAACTCAATGTCATCACATATGTTACCAATTTTAAATAAAATCTCGGCTTCTGTTAGTTAATGTTTTTCCTGCATATTAAGACCTGAAGACGAAATGCCCTAGTAGACATTAACGATTTTTCACTCTCGATAAACCTTGACCTTTAACCTCTGACCTCTAATCATTTACACACGCCAAGTAGAGAAGATGTATATTAGTGAATAACCTCGCCAAGTTTAATTGTGGCAGAGCAATCATTTTCAGAAATCACTAGACGAATGCACAGACAAACAAACAGTCAAATCACTTCTAAGGGTACCTGCACATTCGGTCTGACGTCATACTTGTCCACAGTCTTGCGCATGTAGAAGCCAATACTCTCTAACATGTCTGTCACAGCGGCATCTTGCGGTCCCGTGGGGGTGACAACAGGTAACCCCAGAATCTGCCTCAGGGCAGCTTTCTTTTTCTCAATGGTAGAGCGAACAGAACGGAACGCCAACTGAGACAAAAAAGAAATTATAATAAATACTTTTGACCCATAGAACATAGAACATAGGACATTTATATTCTCCAATTAGTTTAACATCAAAACTTTTAAGATATTAAAATATTATAGAACATTATTTTATTATAAACTAACACATTCTTTCTTTGGCTCTTGGTCATCATAATATTAATTTTTAATACGTAATGGTTAAATTATTATTTAAAGATAGTCACGTGTGTCTCTTCTTTCCCATTATTGAACATTATTTTATTATAAACTAACACATTCGTATAGCAATACGTAACTGAACGAAGCATACTGAGGTATTGTTC
>JAQGDQ010001248.1:28427-38427 GCA_030141605.1 Tubiluchus corallicola
AGAATTTAATCGCCAGTTTAATCGAAATCACTTTTTAAAACGGCTTTGCTTTACCCCAGAAAACATACTGTACAAAGCTATATTGCTTTAACATTACTCTTACCCGTTCGAAAAACTCGTGGACCTTAGAAGACAAAATTCTTAGTAATTTAAAATTTGTGCGCTGTGGGCAAGCAAATAGGGGGGAGAGCTGGTACCGAATTAAAGTTTGCCCAAAACTATTAAGCCTGTTAGCTTTTACAATCAAAGAATCAAACAACACAATCAGTAACAAGTCACGAGGAATTATATTATAACATCTATACTAGCAGGTACAATCACAGCATCAAATAACATAATTATTAGTAATACTAAAATACCACTATACTAAAACACAGCGAAACAATTAGCCTGGCTGGCCCACAGGTATACATGTTCAAGGTAGACCTGTGTTACACAGCTTAAATACAGAAAACTAGAACACTATTAATGTAAAAGGTCATTAAGAAGCTAAGAAGTACAGTAAGATTAGAGGGGAATTTAAGCTATTTCAATGCTATATCAAGCCTGAAAAAGGAGGGAATGAGATGAAAAAATTATGAAAGAGAGAGAGAGAGAGAGAGAGAGAGAGAGAGAGAGAGAGAGAGAGAGAGAGAGAGAGATGAGCAAGAAGACAAACAATGTAATATTCTCAAGTCAAGTTAATCAAACGCGAAGTAATTATGAGAAGAACTTCGCAACATGCGCCACGCGTTAAAACGTTACTGACTCACCTTCCAGTGAGCACGGCTCACTCACCAAAAAACGTGTTATTGATCTTTTATTGGCAATGTAAAGTAACTTAAACTTTTGCTAAGTTAATGGTAAGTCTGATACGAATGTTTCGATTATTTTTTTCAAACTTTGCGCAATGTTAAGTAAGCTTGTTTCAAACGATGTATTGTCAAATGGCTGCACTTAACTGTCATATTTTTAATAGTTTCAAGTTTTAATAATTATTAATAAAATTCTTTATTGAAAATGATACAATAAACCCTCTAAGTTAATTTAATTTCAAGTTTTGTAGAGCGTTGTTGCTAACGCAAGCTCTATGTGCAGTAAGAACATCTATAAATCATATAAAATCGAGTTGATATATAATTTCAAGTCGAATTTTTTACTTCTGTGTAAGTAAACGGTTTTCTTTTGGTTTAACCTGTAGGCCCTAATCGAGTATAACAAAGAGGAGATAATGAACACTTAACGGTCGTCGCGAGAATTTAAACTTATAAGTTTTGTAGAGCGTTGCTGCTAATGCAAGCTCTATATGCAATAAGAACATCTGTAACTCATATAAAATCGAGTTGATATATAATTTCAAGTCGAATTTTTTACTCCTCTGTAAGTAAACGGTTTGCTTTTGGTTTAACCTGTAGGCCCTAATCGAGTATAACAAAGAGGCGATAATGAACAACACACTCAAATAGTTATTCTCGTTACTTAAATTGCCTAATTGTTCAGTACACATATAGGTTAATTTGGTACTCCTCTGTACTAGGTATGACAAGATAAGAAAAACCTCGTGGTCTGAGAAATATCTTTACAGAAAAACAGGTTTTTTCTTCTTTATCTTGTTGATACCATCTCCCACCACGAACTTCAGGTAGACCTTGATGTACAGCCGGTTAAAAAACACGCAGGACAAAACAGGCCCATTGAAAAAACAAAATAATATCCCACAGGATGTTTCCATTTCACAAATGCAAATTAAAGGAACTCCTTTTGGTGGATTTTGAGCGTGAGTTCAAGTAAGGGTAAAGGGGCAGTCTGCGGTCAAGCAAGTCTACTAAATGCCCTGTGAATATTATTGTTCTGAATGTTTGTAATTGTTGTTGTGGCATCGTTAATTTAGATTAAACATAATTTATTATAGGATTGGATCAGACAGTTTGAACAACATAATTTAGGATCCTCACCACAACAGACTTTATACACTATTTACAAAAACATTTACAGTAAGAATAGGCTATAGCTACACAAGCTGACAAGTTTTACTACAAGATTACATTAGACATTACTAATATTTACAGTAAGAATAGACTATAAGTACACAAGCTGACAAGTTTTACTACAAGGTTACATTAGACATTAGTAACATTTACAATAAGAATTGGCTATAACTACATAAGCTGATAAGTTTTACTACAAAATTACATTAGGTATTAGTAACATTTACAGTAAGAATAGACTCTACCTACACAAGCTGACAAGTTTTACTACAAAATTACATTAGACATTAGTAGAAAATGACGGTTAGAAAATATTAATCTACGAATATTTAAGACTGATGCATTTCATATCAGATAGAAACTACTGGGAGCGTTTAGTACGTAATATAAAGTCATGTTTGCATTGGAATATTTTACAGTTAGTAACATGGTTAAATTCATCTTTTCCGAAAAATAACAACTTCAACAGATCATTTGTACCTAAGGCAGCTATATTAAGGTTTTCAGGCAGAAGTATTTGATTTAGTTTATCAAACATAACAACCCTAGTTTGTTGATACAATGGGCAGTGCAACAAAAAGTGTTCAACAGACTCAAATCGAAATACACAGTTACAATTCGGCAATATTGGATGACCGTTGTGGCATCATTTCACTTGTGATGCCAGAATTTATTTTTTTTTGCAATTCTTCTACAAAGTGCCAGGAAATCAAATTCGAAGGTGTAAATAATGGGATATTGTACCAACATAAATGAAAAACAGAACGAGAAAGGGAGAGAAATGGGGAGAAATGAATGAGAAAGGGGGAGAGACGCACAAGAGAGAGAGAAATAGAGAGAGAAACAGAAAGACAGAGAGAGAAGAGGAGAGAGGAAGAGGGAGGGCGACAAACTGCAAGAGAAGAGTGAACGGAAGTGAAAGACGAGAAAGAGAGAAAGAGAGAGAAAAGAGAAAAAGGAGATCGAGACAGAAAAAGAGAGAAAGAGAGAAAGGAAAGAAAGAAAGAGAGAGAGACAGACTGAAAAAGAGAGAGAGGGCAAGAGACATAAAGAAATGGGGAGAGAGAGAAAAAGAGGGGAGAAAGAGAGAAAGGAGAGAGAGAGCGAGAGAGAGAGAAAGAGAAAGAAAGAGAGAGAGAGAGAGAGAGAGAGAGAGAGAGAGAGAGCAAGAGACATAAAGAAAAGGGGAGAGAGAAAGAGAGAGGGAGAAAGAAAGAGAGAGAGAAACAGACTGAAAGAGAGAAAGCAAGAGACAGAGAGCAAAGGGGAAAGAGAGAGAAAGAGATGGAGGAAAAAACAGGAGGAAAAGAAAAAGTGGAAGAGAGAGGGTTGCTGTTTCTCTATCTATGTTCGCTAGCTCTCAAGCTAAATTATCCAACAGTTTTAACAGCATATAATTCTTCACGTGCACGATAGCGAAATTTCATAAATATCTTTCACCGAACCTTTTTAATTCACGTACATTTCTGCTTTCACGTAGTGCCTTCACTTTAAGCATTCAAAGCGTTCAGTTATACACATAATTTTGATAATACTTACTTATTAACAAGCATCTCTTCCTTGTGCTGAAGTTTAAGAATCACATCTTTCGATTTGCTAAGCTCTCCCCTCAGGTAATCGATCTGCAAGATTATCGAAATTTTTAATGAATCAATTTATTATACCGTATATACATCAGATTAGCTTTTACTAACCTGATCAGAGATGGTTTTATACTAAATAATTGTTAATTTAGGCCCGCTCGAGTATACAAAAATAAATTATGTAGGTGTATAAAGTTAATTCATGTGTATAATACCTGCGAATCATTTGAAATTAAATTTAATTTAAGTATAACATGTTATTCGTTGTACATAGTGTGAAACTGGAAATATTTAAAAGATTTGTTGTATGAAAATGTAATATGTTGATCTGAGCCTGCAAAAAGAGGCACCTTTTTGTATATATGTTCATTTCTTGAATAAAGATTTATTATTATTATTATTATTATTATTATTATTGTTATTATTATTATGTACAAGTCGGCCTTATTTACAAGTGGATGTGCATTTTAAGACCAAAAATTGGATCATTTTATATATTACCTGTGTACAAATCCACCCTATAATATTAAGATCTTCCAGAGTAGATGATGTGGTTCATCACCTTCCCATTTGAAGAAAAAAATAATTTACTAAAATTAATATTGTATTTTATATACGCGTGTATGCTGGTAATCAATATTTTGCCAATAAAACGCGCATATACAAGGCCGTGTAAAACTTTCCGCGGAAGCCGACAGGCGGCAGCACCTGCACAACATTGGCGGGTTTCCATGTTCTGTTCGAGTGCTCCGTCGCTAGTTTATTTACCGGTAATATATAAATTTTAACTGAATTTCACATACATTAAAATAAATTACAGTAATATTTGTTAATTTTGTGAAGCAATGTCAAGATGCGAACATTCTCTGATGTAAAGTATCTCAGTATGAGTGTTCATTCAGTCCAGGGTATAATGAAGGATTATTTCTTTACATTGTAGACGACTTTTTAGCGACATCACCCAAAAACATATCGTAAGTATAAGTTGACCCCAAAAATTTGACCTTAAAATCGCTTCCCAAAAATTCGACTAGTACATAAGCATATACGTTTAGTTATATCATATTTCATTTGGTAATCACAATTACAAATCACACAGTACAGGCACCGGTTATAAAGATACAATTACACACATATACAGCGCTACAAAAAACCTCTACCACGTTATCAAGAACACGATTACGCAAGTCAAACTCAACAATTTAAACCAAAGACACAGCATCAAACCTTGATGTATAAACCCAATGGTACAGCATAGCAAAGATCCCAGTACTGTGACGTAATACAGGGTGACGTAATACAAAATAACTAAGGGCGAGCATTCACTTGCACAAAGCGAACCCGAATCTCGGCATTTCGAATCCGAATCGATTTCGAATTGAATTTGAACGATTTTCGAACAAGTTTTCGAACCACTAACAAAAAGTGATTTTACAAAGATTGTGCATATTGCTTGATTTCTCGTTCTGCAGTAGAATCACTATCAGTTTGTTAAAAAACTTGCACAGAAACTGCAGCTAAATTGCACTAATTGTGTAATGTTTCAAACATTTTAATGATAAGGAATGTACGTGGTTGGAGCACAGATTTATTCGAATCTATAGTTTTAAGTGCTCACTGCTCACCCCAATGGAATGCCCTTACGCTGGTCCTATAGGCTCCTATGCAGCACTTTTTCGCTGCCGGGGAACATGGGCTTAATAATAACAAACCTCCGCACCCCGTACAATGTTTATATTTATAACCCGGTGACCTAGCAGTTTTGTATTCACTGACTAAATGATTGACTCAATTTTGAGAAACACGAAAATTAAACGCTAAAAAGTTTTTTAAGCGTCCTCAGCTTTAAAATGAGTTAGTTAAAGTCGGAGGATGACGATGACGATAATGATGCTTTGATGATGATGATGATGATGATGATGTTGAAGCTGATGTTGTTGTTGATGATGATGATGATGATGATGATGATGATGATGATGATGATGATGATGATGATGATGATGATGATGATGATGATGATGATGAAGATGAAGATGATGATGATGATGATGATGATGAAGATGATGAAGATGAAGATGTTGATGATGATGTTGATGATGATGATGATGATGATGATGATGATGATGATGATGATGATGATGATGATGATGATGATGATGATGATGATGATGATGAAGATAGTTAGAGTAATCATGAAAAGATGGCAATGGTGACGATTACGAAGATGGTGGTGATGAAGGTGACCATGATGACAATGGCAACGGTTATGATGATGACTATAGCCCACACATCCGTAGGCTTCAGTAAACTTACTCTACGAAACTGTTTCTAACCATCACCGTTTCCTTACAAAGTCAGGCATTTCTATAAACATGGCTGCCTGCTTATTATTCACAGAGATAGACAAATTTTGCTGCATTCTTGTTTCAGCAACTGGACAAGATTGTCTTTGGCTAGCTACTCGGTGGATGAGAGGTCAGGGTTTCCTCACCACAAAGACAAGTTTGTCATTTTTTGCTACAATATCTACAGCACTAAAAGAGTGTCTTTGCTAAAAATAAACTTTTCCGAAACAAAGCTGTAAACGTACAGCAGCGTTTGCTATTTTTTATGCCATCCGTGACAGAATGACAGACAGGCCCTTTGTACAAATGAGAATACAACGTCGGTGACGTATTGATTTCGGAGTTTTTCAGAGACCAGTCGCCTGTCAGTTTCAGGGGCTGCGAGTGAATGAGTGCTTTTTAACGTTCGTTCATTTAGAACTCTCTTTTGTTTTGTGTGATAAACGCGTTGTTAGAACGTTATAAAACTATTTATTTCGCAAGGTCATGCGCCATTAGCCGTGTTCTTGAAAATAATGCTAATTAACCTTCGAAAACAAAGATGGCAAAGCTACAGTATCTCTGGTACGCGTGCTGTAGAAGCAAATGTTTTTGTGGTTTTTTGTCAATGTACAGTCCTGCGCATACAACAGATTATAAAATTTGTGTTAGAACATGGCGCCCATCGTAGTCACCAGTGATATTAAAAGGGATAATTGTAATTATTTTCTAACTTATTATAATAATGTTCATGCTGGTCCCTGCAAATAGAGGGAATTCATGTATATTATGTATGTATTTATGTTAATATATATAATAAAATAGAGTTATTATAATAATAATAATAATCTCTCCCCCTCTCTCTCTCTCTCTCTCTCTCTCTCTCTCTCTCTCTCTCTCTCTCTCTCTGTTCTCTCTCTCCCCCCTCTCTCTCTCTCTCTCTCCCTCTCTCCCTCTCCCCCCTCTCTCTCTGCGCACGCGTGGAATTTAAGTCTAAATTTAACCCTTTTAAATCAGCAGTCCATAGATAAACAATTTAATTCAATATTCTAATAAAATGAATTCGTATTTCATAAATCAGATTTTACTATAAGAGGCGTAATATGCTATCTCATAGCAGAACATAATCTTAAGCAATGTCATGTTAACTTACCTGGCTTTTCAACGATGTCAGCTCATTGTTAAAGTTGTTAGTCACATTCGTGGACGTAGTGATGCTGGGAATTCCCACAGGACTGCTCGGACTTCCGGTTCCTGACCTTGAACCTAATGAATAAGGTCAAATGTCATACATAATTTGGAGCTGACAAAGACTAAAACGATTAACGTTTGTATATGTGAGTAAGATGCTGAGCAGTTTGAAGCAAAACCGGACCCAATCTTAAACTGTACGTCAAAACAATCTACTCTTTAAAATATTGAAAGGAAACATACTATTTTTTTCAAAAATGAGTTTCGTGAAAAAATTGTTAAAATAAATAACTGAAAGTATTTTGTACACAAAAAATATTTAGAAAAAGTCATAGAAAAGGTTTACTGGGATGCGTATGGTAAAAGTGTAAAATGCAAAAAAAGGGATTTTTACCCCCCCCCCGGTGACCCTATAAGGGTTAACAAAAGGTTCGTTAGGGTACTTGGATAAACGTTCTTTTGTAATAGGTCCCTGCTGTTTGTAACTTTGACGTCAATGCTAAAATAGATAAAAGCAAAGCCGGGCCCAATCTTAAACTATACGTCAAAACAATCTACTCTTTAAAATATTGAAAGGAAACATTCTATTTTTTTCAAAAATGAATTACGTGAAAGAATTATTACCACAAAAATTCAATCTCGCGTTCGCGCCACTAGTTCTTCAATGTTACATGCAATTCGCCATTCTCTAGTTAGACGGGCACTAGCGCCTACATTTCGGAAACGCATTGCTCAAAAAAACAAGTGCTTTATTGTTACTTTTTATCGGACTTGAAAATAGGGTAGTATATGAAAAATCATCCTCTCTTTCTTTAACGTTTCAAAAAATTCATTACAAATCTAGGAAATTAGGCAGATAAAAATGAACGGTTGGCAATCCGGTAGCACGTGGGCTTACAAAATCAAACTCAGGCCGTGACAGGTGAATTGTTGTGTTTTGTTTCTCTCGTAGAGAAAACACGTCGTCCAGTTAAACTACTTTATTATACGAGAATTCTACAACACAAAAGTATGAAAGAACGCGAACTGTTTACAGTAAATGTGATAATCTGGAAACGTGAAAGCGTATCTGAGAATCTGAGAATACGAGGATACAAGCGAATGTGAGAGAATAAACTCCAGCCGCCAGCTCCGCCTTATATATTACTGCCAGGGAACAATCTAGAAATAGAAATTTCTCGAAACTTCTACAAGGTAAGAAGATTGTTCTGCTATACTATCGAACATTCTACAATATTCTATTTAATTCTAGTGGATCTCCACAACATGAGTAACCATAAAGTGTGGCAGAAACGCTAATATTTTTTAATCACAATTAATAATTCGTTTATGTTGCCACAGATATTCGCTAAAGTTAAAACATGGCACGTAAGGATATCGTCTTATTACATGCAATTCTACAACTCTTCTCAGAGATAAATCATTTATCAGATGATGATGATAAGTCTTTATTAGCCTCCTTTTGCAGGCAAAATATCTGTACCAACATTACATAGTCAATTACATAACATTATACAATTTTACATAGACACTATACAGAGTGAATTCTACTATATTACATTTACGGATTCTGTAATTAGCTTTTCTAATTTGTACGTATAACATTTCTTACAGTGATATTAAACAAGGAGTATTGAAGTACGTGCTAAAATCAAGGTGATTAATGCAGCAAGTTTCCTGTGAAGTAACATAAAAATGCAGATAAATTGATATAGCAAATTATTAGATTCCAATTCAATGTTTAAATGTACAAGAGTTACAATCAGTAATCTCAAGAACTACACAAATTTAATCCCGCCTATTTTACTAAAAATTAAGAGCAGAATCTTAAAATGAAAGGGTCCTTTACAAAGTAGGTTAGTGCCGATATTAAATTTTCATTTTTGGTCCAATACACAAGATTTAAATTTTCATTTCCCTGTTCGTTTAGTAGTACATTTCGCCTGTCGACGTCGACTCGAGGACATCGGTATATCAAGTGTTCTGGATTCTGGGCTTTTATACCACATTCACAAAGCTCAGCTCTAGCAAATCCAATATGACTCATCAACTCATTAAAATGTCTCTGTCCAGTCAACAACCTCACAGCTGCTACTTCTACTCTTCTTTCGGATTTTCCAACTTTTAAAGTAAGAGTCTGATCTAAATTTTTATGCGACAAATTAGCTGTAGTTTCCCCACGTAGCTGAGAATTCGTTTTTAGTTTTTTTATTCCATTTCATATTTAAATAGGATTGTGTATCATTTTGACGGTAGTGAGACACGCTGTGATGTAACTCTGCCACAATTTATCAGAGGAAAAGCGAAAAAATGTTACAGCAAATATAGGAAGAATGTGGGCGCGAAACGCAGGTAGAATTTCAACCAGGTGGCACCCACTTCCTCAATGGCATTCTAAATGCTATTAATCTAAGAATTATTGGTGATAATTACATCGCTTGGGGGTACATATGATGGCAAAGTGACACTAACAGTTATGAAAATCATGTGTGGCCCCGCCGTGCGAGGGAGGGAAGGTCTCGCAACATTCCGATTAAATCAGTACATATGCTGTCTGAAAGTTTAACAGAAAGTGTTAGTTTGTGAGGGAGTTCTCAGACGTGATTGCAGCGAATGCAGAAATTGATCATCTTTTTTGAAAAATGAACAAGAAGACGTATTAAAAGCAGTCTGTATGCAACAGCAAAACAGTAATGAAGTCGATTAGTTTATATCATGGCCTTTGGTTTAAACATGATCTATTGAAGGTGTAACATCAGACTAGGTTTGAAACAGACAGTTTTACAACTGATATGTATTCTCCCCTAGTGGGAGCGAAACTCTAGACAGATGCAGAACAATAGTGACCACAATGTACAAAAAATGTTGCAATAAATATGAACATTACTATGTAACAAGAGTAACATAGTTAATATTATTTAAAGCGCTTGGTGTT
>JAQGDQ010001248.1:43427-52379 GCA_030141605.1 Tubiluchus corallicola
TTGGATTTAAAGGAAAAGACAAGCAACTTAGCATGTTGGGTTTATTTTACTGTTGTCTCTTAAACCAGTGGTTCCCAAGCTGTAGGTCATGTCCCAAATGGAGTAATGAGCCTTTTCTGGGGGGAGGAGACATGGAGGGTCCAACTGCAAGTACATTCAGCGCTCCGGAATGCCTTTATGAATACAATGGTTGAGTCAATCTTTCTTAATAAACATTAATAAACATTAATAAGCATTAATAAGCATTAACAAGCATTGTGTTATTGAGATAATTCTGAAACCAAATTTGACAAAACGGAAGCAATGTGGGCTGGATTTGAACCAACAACATTTGAGTGACAAAACATTGTAACATTAATCTATATTTGCGCCCATATCTGCTTTACAAATTTTAATATTCAGAAATGTGAAGTTAATTTAAAAATATAAACATAGAAACGAACGAACCTATAATCTAAAACAGTTACTTACAAAAAACACCTATTTACACAATTCAGTGAGCAAAACACCAATCAACTTATGGAATTCAGCACCCCAAAGTATAAAATCAAAAGACGGATTAACAACGTTCAAAACAGAACTAAAAAACGAACTGGTGACTCACAAAAGATTCTTTTATAAAAACGACAAAGTTGAATTCATCAATAATTGGAGAATATAAAAAAACGTGTAACGCTCTTCATTCATAATTTCATCATAATATAAATGTCTATACTACAAAAATGTAGTACGGAAAGTTACATGGCAAAAAGGTAGCAAAAACTATCAAAAAGTATTAAAATTCACAATATTTCATAAGTCACCATCATGTCATCATGTAGACAAATTTGTAGATATGTAATATAGTATTTTAATGTTTTTATTCTTATAATTTTTAACTTACACTAATTGACACAATTGCACACATCAGTCTGTCACTGACTGGTTATACACTGATTTTATGTATGGTGTAATTTATTTTACTCTGTACTTGTGTATAATTTTTGCAATAAAGATTTATATATATATATATATATATATATATTTATATTTATATTTATATTTGTATTTGTATTTGTATTTGTATTTGTATTTGTATTTGTATTTGTATTTGTATTTGCATTTGTATTTGTATTTGTATTTGTATTTGTATTTGCATTTGCATTTGCATTTGCATTTGTATTTGTATTTGTGTTCGTGTTCGTGTTCGTGTTCGTGTTCCTGTTCATGTTCATGTTCATGTTCATGTTCATGTTCATGTTCATGTTCATGTTCATGTTCATGTTCATGTTCATGTTCATGCTCATGTTCATGTTCATGTTCATATTCATATTCATATTTAAATTCACATTCACATTCACATTCGTAGTCGTATTCGTATTCATATTCATATTCATATATGTATATATATAACTTAAATGAATGGCATTTTATAGGCATTGATACTAAGTTCACAATTGAGGTACTTTCTCGACTTTTAGCATATATCTTGTAATTTTACTTACCTTTAGTCCGCATGATAGAAATAACATTGCAAGGTCGCTGGGAGCTCAAAAGCCAGACGTACATGTACGAATTTTTGCACTCGGAAACACGAAAGTTAATAATTCATTAGAACTTGAATTTGCCAAGTGTTGACGATTAATGTCATTGGTGAATTGTAGCTGCTTCTGTGCGTTCAGTACTCAACTTGAGAATGTCGCAAACAAAAGTCAAAGTGTTGTAGAATTTCTGCGTTTTGTCTGAGGACACCTCAAAGAGAATAATTTCTCGAGTATAAAACTCAGTGAACAGTTGCAGCCTTAGGCATTGAGATTCAACTCCTCTTCCTAGTTTATACGTTTATACAACTTCCTGTTTGTTAGACTAGAGTATAAATAGTTCAACCAAATAACTCTTTCTTTTCTATCTCTCTTTATGTTCTCTCTCGCTCTCCCTCCCCTCCCTTTCTCTCTCTCTCTCTCTCTCTTTCCCTCTTTCTCTCTCTCTCTCTTTCGCTCGCTCTGTCTTTCTCTCTCTCTCTTTCTGTTCTCTCTCGCTGTCCCTCTCCTCTCTTTCTCTCTCTTTCTCTCTCTCTCTTTTGCTCGCTCTGTCTTTCTCTCTCTGTTTCTGTTCTCTCTCGCTGTCCCTCCCCTCTCTTTCTCTCTCTCTTTCTCTCTCTTTCCCTCTTTGTCTCTCTCTCTTTCGCTCGCTCTGTCTTTCTCTCTCTCTTTCTGTTCTCTCTTTCTGTTCTCTCTCGCTATCCCTCCCCTCTCTTTCTCTCCCTATCCCTCTTTCTCTCTCTCTCTCTCTTTCTCGCTCTCTCTTTCTCTCTCTGTTTCTGTTCTCTCTCGCTGTCCCTCCCCTCTCTTTCTCTCTCTCTTTCTCTCTCTTTCCCTCTTTGTCTCTCTCTCTTTCGCTCGCTCTGTCTTTCTCTCTTTCTTTCTGTTCTCTCTTTCTGTTCTCTCTCGCTATCCCTCCCCTCTCTTTCTCTCCCTATCCCTCTTTCTCTCTCTCTCTCTCTTTCTCGCTCTCTCTTTCTCTCTCTCTTTCTGCTCTCTCTCGCTGTCCTTCCCCTCTCTTTCTCTCTCTCTCTTCCCCCCCTCTCTCTCTCTCTCTCTCTCTCTCTCTCTCTCTCTCTCTCTCTCTCTCTCTCTCTCTCCTTTTTTCTCTCCCTTTCTTTTTTTTCCTGACCCTTTATTTTTTATTCTCTGTCTCTTCTTCTTCACTCTCTCTCTCTCTTTCTCTCTCTGTCCTCTCTCTCTCTCTCCCTTTCTATTTTTTCTCTCTCTTTATTTTTTCTTCTCTGTCTCTTCTTCTTCCGTCTCTCTCTCTCTCTCTCGTCCTCTCTCACTGTCATTCTTTCCTCTCCAACTTCCTCTCTTTTTTAACTCAATTTCGTTAATCTCGCAGCGTCTCATTCTATCCCCTCCAAACTCGTCTTGAACTCGACAAACAGGGGAAAATCTACATGTCACTAAAGCACAAAACTTTTCAACCGAAACAATGTAACAAATAGCTGCCCTCTCCGAATTTCCGCCCAATCGTTTAAACTATCAACACCTAGAAGGGACCACCCCCTGCTGATTGTCAATAAATCCGTGTGAATGGAACACGTGTTCTGGGGAAAAAATAATTAAGAATTCATTGCCCTCGCTTTCGCATTGTGATAGACCTGCTAGAGCACTTTTGGTAGTGAAGCAGCTCAAATTCACCAATGCCATTAATGAATGTGGTCAAGCAAAAAAAGCATTACATTTCCCAGCATCCGAGAATGACCGGGCATTCATGTTTAGTCAAGGTGGCAGAAGTTTAAACATCGCTAAATTCGCTTGAATAATAATGCAGGTTGGATAACCAAGGACGCGTATTCTGAACGACAAAGCTAAGACTCTAATGTACTTGTAAACATTACACTTTTAAAACCCACATAAAACGTTCGAGCTGCATGTTAATTCAGAAGTGTCCTTGGCGTATTTTAAGTAACATCGGTGAGGGCAGAGTGAGGAGAGAAAGGAGAAAAGAGAAGGAAAATGAGAGAAGGAGGCAAAGCATGAAGAATAAAGGTGAGGAGATAGATGAAGAGACAGAAATAGAAACAGGAGAGAGAAAAGAGATGGGGAGACAGAAACAGAAAGAGAGAAACAGACAGAGAGAGAGAAAGAGAGAGAGATGGAGATAGGGAGAGAGACAGAAAGAGAGAGAGCGAGAGAGAGAGACAGACAGAGAGAGAGAGAAAGAGAAAGAGAAAGAAAGCAAGAGAGAAAAAGAGACAGAAAGAAAAAGAGAGCGAGAGAGAGAGAGAGGAGAGCTTGGAACAAGAGAGGGAGAGGGATGAGAAGAATGAGAATCGAGAAAGAAAAATTGAGAGAGAGAGAGAGAGAGAGAGAGAGATAGCGAGAGAGAGAGAGAGAGATAGAGAGAGAGAGAGAGAGAGAGAGAGAGAGAGAGAGAGAGAGAGAGAAGAGTGTCTGTCAGTCAGTCAACCAGTAGATTCATCGAACGATATCAACCAACTAATCAATAAATCAATCAACCCTCATTCAGTTAATAGAGTTGTCATCATTCGCGTCAACAATATTCTCGGATTAACCATACTTTCTATTATCCGTGGGGGGGAGATTAGCACGGATAATCTGGAGTACAATAAGACTATTGAATTGTCACCTACAGATGTTGAAAAACCAGTTCCGCTTTACACTAAAAACTAGCAAACCACAGTCAACCTTCCTCACCAATGTCTGACTTGCCATTCATTGAAATGTATCAGATACTTGACCTCCTTACTACGCGGGTAATTGTTCTTGAAACACAAGTCATTAATCATGATGAACGCATCAGGTTGTTCAACAATGCCACGCGCGTCATGAAAAGTTAAATAATCAAATATTTAACTTGACAATTAACACAATGTATGTTTTATAGGTCACGTGATTGATTGTTTTTAAATCATGATTAATGGTCTCAAGTCGAGGATGTAACGAAATTATCTGTTTATGTAACACGGTGCTTGAATAACTGGTTGCCATGACCAGGTTTTAAAGAGCGAATTTGTTAATTAAAATTCATCAGACAAGATGCAATGGACGAAGATGTTTCTATGAACTATGAACTGAGTGTCAAATGATGATTTTTGCGTACCTGTTCCTACGAATAATTAAAAAAGCATTAGTAATGCATGCAGATTTTGGTGATGGTAGAATTAAAATTCGTTGCATATCTGACCTCAGACTAGCCAGTTTACTGACGCTAGTTTTCTCTTTGACACTGTCTTGCGAGTTACTGTCGACAAGAATTGCAAACTTTTCGACAGTCGCTGTGAGTTAGTTTAAACATAATCTTAAACTAACTTCAGCTTAAACTGTGTAGGTCAAAACATCTACTCTTTAAAATATTGAAAGGAAACACACTATTTTTTTTTTCAAAAATTGACTTACGTGAAAGAATTATTACCACACAAACACAATTTCACGTTCGTGCCACTAGGTCTTCGCTATTACACGAATTTCGCCATTTGCTATTTAGATGGGCACTAACGCCTGCATTTCGGAATTCGCAATTAACTTTTGTCTACTGTGTTACAACAGTCTTGTCCTACATTGTCGTACATGTATAGTAACTACGATAAAATCTGCCTTACCAAAAAGATGTGCCGGAAAAGTATCAATTTCCTGGGAGTATGTGTCGACTTTAAGCGTGTTAGAAAGCCATTCGTTTGACGAAAGAGACAAATTTGTTTTAGGCGGGAAAGACTGGCAAACAGAGTCCTCCATTGGGAGATTTACTAAACTTCCTTCGAGCAATTGGTAAGAAGAGCATCCTTCGGGATCAGGCCGCAAGGACTCGACCTTATCTTCAAGTAAATGAGCAGCTGGAACATTGTTAGAATCCTTGCACGGCTTGGACTTGTCCTTGACTTCATCACTTCTTGCAAATTTGTTCTTCACTCTGAAGGAGTACCTTTGGCGACGTCTGTATCGCTTTGGTTTAGAACTTGAAAACGATTTAGTTTTTCTCAGTGTGCGGGACGCTTCTTCACTTGAACTGTGGCCGTGATCTTTAGCTTCACTCTCATCAAAAGAACTAAAGCCAACGTCCTCAAAGGTGTCACCTGAACTGACTTGTCGACCAGCTTTTTGAGCATTCTCGGGGCGCCATTTTGAAGAATTTAGATTGTCATCTTTGTGTGTTTGTGCAGCGTGCAGTCTTTGCACAACACAACGTTTGATTTTTGGTTTATAAATATTGCCATAGCTCAAACACCCTAAACTGTCGCCAACTTCCACTTTCGCAGTTTTTTCGTCACAGCAATTTTCCTTCTCATCCAAGCCGGTAAGATCTCTCTCACCAGTTCTGCTGTCACCAATGCGTCTTATCACATCCATCAGTTGTTCTTTTACTGGAAGTCCACTAAGGCCACTTCTGATCACATCACCGGCAGCGAAAGACTGACCACGGCGACATCGCGGTTTGAGATTCGAAACCCATTGACTCAAATCGCTATCCGTAGATGATTGACTGTCACAGCTCAAACGATCGCTTTCTTCTGATTCGGATGCATGTCTTCTGCGCACACTTGGTGTTCCATTTGCATTTGGTTTGCTGGAGCAAACATGCCCATTTGATGTTCTATTTGAATTGGGATTGCTCGAGAAAATATGCACATTTGATGTTCCATTTTCATTGGGATTGCTGGAGAGAACATATCCATTTGATGTCTCTTTTGCAGTTGGTTTACTGCAGAAAGCGTGTCCAAACACGTCTTCTTCTTCTTTGCTGATTGTCGTTTCTTGAGCACGAAGTGTGCAGTTCGGCAGGGATCGTGACCTGCACAGTCCGGATTGCGCGACCGGCAAAAGCGACACCTTTGCATCATCGCTCGCGCCATCAGTGTCGCTGTCCGACATGCACTGGGCAAATATCGCCTCGATCACCGCCTCCGCCACATCCCATATTTCCTCCATGTCGCCCTCCATGTCTTCACATCGCTACCACATTGCCTAAAACTGCATCTGCGCCACGCAAATTCGCGTGCAACCTAGTAAAGATGGCCGACTCGGAATGACGTCGAACAAGATTCGACTTGGCCCCGATTAGTGTGCCGAATTTTATGATTGCGCTTGGCAATAAAAAGATTTGAATCACAAAAGTCCGAACTCGCATCATCTACACCTCTGCTGAATTCCTCGTTGTTTTATGATCTCCGTTTCGTCCTAACGTTGCCTCTGGCCTCAGAATAGGCAACGAATTGTGCATCTCACGTAGCAGAGGACCCCTCGAGAGTCAAGTGTGCCCTAATTTATCGTACCATTTCAGCACTTAAACACTCATCCAATAACGTTGTTCCTGTTTGGTCGTGTGAAATGGTAACACTGAAAGAAGGTTGGCAGTTTTTGCACGAGGTTGAGGAAACTAGATCGTTATCGGGTTACAATAGATCCTCACGCGATGATCAGAGAGGTATGAACCCGTAGGAAGACAGTCCTGCAAAACTATGGGTTTGTTTCTTCTGGGCCTGTTGATTTGTGAAAGTTCTGCGTAAGATCATTTGTAACCATGCAGTCAATTTCACTCGTTATTGGCGCTGTCAAAAGAGCACCAACTATAACTTCCGGCTTGGTGATCATTTATCTCCTTTATGAGTTTTCTTTTTTTCTCAAAATTGTCTCCTAGTGACAGTAAGAATGAAAAATAACCACATTTTCGTTAGCTTTTGCCATTTTTGCAACCTTGGCCGGTGGCTGCTGCCTATTACATTGTACGCTACCTGACACATTGAACTTTAAAAACAACTTCAGGTTTTGACAGGTGGTCAAGATTTGTTACACCTGCAATTAACCGACGGCATCTGTTAAGTGCTTGTATTGGGTGGCGCGAAAAATATGTCAAAGTTATTATATTACAATCATGTGTTTTACAGAATTGAGAATTGACAGAGAGAAAGAGAGAGAGAGAGAGAGAGAGAGAGAGAGAGAGAGAGAGAGAGAGAAAGAGAGAGAGAGAGGGCAGAGAGAACGATATTAAAAGAAGAAAAACATTCAGATGACAACGTAGAAACAGCAAAAATTTTAGATTCTAGTTTCGTTAAAATTTTCTAAAGGTACAGTGAAACATTATTAGCTGGTGTGTCCTTAAAGTAGGTGTATTTAAAATGCGCTGTCTTTTTTCTTACAGGTGGCAGCACTGATGGTTTGAAAACAATTTCCAGTGATTCTGGCAGAGGAAATAGCGTCGAAGCCTCAACAAAGAAAGATGGCGCTGTTATGGGATACACGGGTAAGTTTAAACCCTGTTATGCCCATGGCTTCTGGTTCGCATCTGGTTTTTACCTTTTTTCTTTTTTATTTAAATTCCTTTACTGCAAAATTGTCCCTAAACCTTCAGTTAACGGGTTTACTTAATATTTATTAATAAATGTTATCTGGTCTTGCTAGGCAAAAATCCTTCGAGTGATGATGGTTCTTTTAACATGCTTTTAATGTGCAACAATTACCCTGCTTGCTTAGTTACCAGGGCAACGGTAGAACGTATTACACCCAACTATTGTTTTACATGATAACAATGTCAAGTTAAGGTCAAAGTTTCTGCTTTAAAATAAGTATTAATTGTCCAAAGTTTCAGCTTTGCTCAGGGACATTATCAAGCATAATAATGTCATAATTTTACCATTTGAAAACTAGAATTTAAGCCGTGGCTACACAATTGGACGTACGGTAGTTCGATAGTAGCATTTTTATTCAGTTCTTCACTTCGACCCTGTTATTTTAATATCCTGCTGTTAATTTTTAGTAAAATAGGGATTAAATTTGTGTAGTTCTTGAGATTACTGATTGCAACTCTTGTGGATTTAAACATTGAATTAGAATTTAATAATTTGGTCTATCAATTTATCTACATTTTTATGTTGCTTCACAGGAAACTTGCTGCATTAATAACCTTGATTTTAGCACGCACTTTAATCCTTTTTGTTTAACATCACTGTAAGAAATGTTATACGCACAAATTAGAAAAGCTAATTACAGAATCCGTAAATGTAATATTGTAGAATTCACTCTGTATAGTGTCTATGTAAAACTGTATAATGTTAGTACAGATATTTTTGCCTGCAAAAAGAGGCTAATAAAGACTTATCATCATCATTCCCTTCGGGTTTCTTTGATCGAGGGTCTAAAATGTGTAAATCATGAACAAAACTGAAAGAAGAATAGATTTTTTCAAACTGACGTTATTTTAAATGCGCTAGCCGTGCCGGAATAAATACTAGTTGTGAAGTAATAAAGTTATTATGATTTACAACAACCAGTGCCGGATTAAAGTACGGGCTTCATGGACTTCGGCCAAGGGGCATTAGCTAACTGAGGGGCCTCCAGATTAAACGAAATTATCTACTGTGATTTTTGTTGTTGTTGTTGTTGTTGATGTTGTTGTTGTTATTGTTGTTGTTGTTGTTATAGTTATGGTTATTTGTATTTGTGTTCGTGTTCGTGTTCCCGT
>JAQGDQ010001089.1:2500-58460 GCA_030141605.1 Tubiluchus corallicola
AAATTAAAAATTGTGCACAGAAAGCACAGCTAAACTGTTCTAATTGCATGAAGTTCCATACGTTTTAATGTTGAAGAACGCATGTAGTTGAAGTGCTGAATTATTCGAATCTATAATTTTAGGTTCGAATTGAATCAATTTATTCGAATCTATAATTTTCCGGTCGAATCGAATTCGAACAAAAAACTCGTTCGAATTGAATCAAACCTTCTAGGCTTACCCATTAAATGAACATTCACAGCGTGTCAATCTTACGCAGATACAGTTTTCTTGTATAGAATTCCTAAAATAAGGCGCTCGAGGGAAAAAAGTGAATCTATAAGCACTTTTTCTGCAGCATATAGGCAGGCCTGCCAAGTATTTATCAGTACCATGATGTACAGTCTCAGCATTTGGTTTTTATTCTAAGAAATGGCGCCTCGTTTTCTCTATTCCAGGGATGAAATCAACGCTGCATTTGACTTTAACACTTTTCCCGTGCTGAAATGTGATGACAACGTGATACAAGGTGATGTATTTGATCCCAGAATGCTGGGAGTATCTCAGACAGACATCCGCTCAAAGCGACAAGCATCTCAGTGTCGCGGAGGGTAAGAGATATATGCTTATTGCACATTTGGGGTGGTGTTAACACAGGATAGTGCAGGGCTGAGTGGTTACGGTGGCTTACGCTTGCTGGAGTGCATGCTCGTGTGCTTGCACTTGCTGAAGTGCTTGCTCATACTGGAGTGCGTGCCTGTGTGCTTATACGTGCTGGAGTGCATGCCCGTGTGCTTATACGTGCTGGAGTACGTGCCCGTGTACTTATACGTGCTGGAGTACGTGCCCGTGTGCTTGCCCTAGCTGGAGTGCAGGCTCGTGTGCTTGCGCTTGCTGAAGAAGTGCTTGCTCATACTGGAGTGCGTGCCTGTGTGCTTATACGTGCTGGAGTGCGTGCCTGTGTGCTTATACGTGCTGGAGTGCGTGCCTGTGTGCTTATACGTGCTGGAGTGCATGCTCGTGTGCTTACACTTGCTGGAGTGCGTGCCCGTGTGCTTATACGTGCTGGAGTGCGTGCCCGTGTGCTTGCCCTAGCTGGAGTGCATGCTCGTGTGCTTGCACTTGCTGTAATGCTTGCCACTCACGACCCTACTTGTCACTTTCATTTTTACTGTGTGAACTTACCTCTAGTCTCATCCTGTACAAGTTCTCTGTCCAGTTTGTTCACAAGCAGCTTGTAATTGGAAATCTACCCTGAAGACATCAGCAGCTACACCCTCTTTACGTTCAATTAGTAACTAATGATGACACCAGGGGTTAAAATGTCAAGGTGATGGTCATTAATTTTTCTACGTGTGAACCAAAGCGCTCGGGACGACGATAGACGCTTTTGCTAGATTGTGAAAAAACTAGTCTTGAATTTGTTCAGTTGGAACAGGTTTAGTAATTAGCTGTGTAAGTTTGTTATCGGTTGCATTTTTGTTTATTAAGCAGATGTGGATGGAGCTTTGTTGTTAGCGTTTAGATTTGTTCAAGTAAGCTGTGGAAGGAGCTTTATTGATTGAATTAATGTTTTCTGGCATAGCTTAGTTTACTAAGTAAGATGTGGAAGGAGCTTTATTGATTGAATTAATGTTTTCCAGCATAGCTTAGTTTATTAAGTAAATTGTGGAAGGGGCTTTCTTGATTGAATTAATGTTTTCCAGCGTAGCTTTGTTTATTAAGCAAAATGTGGATGGAGCTTTGTTGATTAGCTTTTAGTTTTTAGTGTAGCTTTGTTTATTAAGTAAACACGTGGATGGAGTTTTGTTGATTTATGTGGAAGTTACTGACTATAACTTCGTATTATTATGTATAATGTGGATGGAGCTTTATTGATTGACTGGAATATTTTCAACATTAGTTTCATCAGTTGAATAAAAATTGTGGATGGAGCTTTGTTGACTAACTGAAAGTTCTTGCACATTAGCTTTGTCTATTGAGTTAAAATTGTGGATAAAGCTTTGATGATTAACGATTTAAGGATCGGCTAATAATTTTGCAGTTGTACTGACAGCGTGGACACATGCAAAACCATCAGAAGAATGTCAAAGCCTCAATTTGGATTCAACTCAAATGGGGTGCGGAGAGTAATCATGCAAAGAGCTGGTCTACTTGACCAGTGTGTTGAAATCCTCTACTGCCAGTAAGCGCTCTAGTTATGTTCACACAGAAATGGTTTAAACAAATGGTTTACTTAAACTGGTTAACTGTCATTAAATAAATTTTAAATAAATTTGCCTTGAAAACTCTAATGGACAGTTGGCAGTCTTTCAGTTACAAGTTGACGGAGCTTCTTAATTAAAATTGTTATAAACAACCTTTTTAAGAAATTTTTTTAAATGAAATTATTTTATAATGAAATAAATTTAAAGTGTAATTTTAATGTTATAATTTGTAACTGTAATTTTAAACAAAGAAACCTGGGAAAGTTTATATATAAACTTGATAAAATCCTAAACAAAAAAAAATTGCTTAAAATTGTGGCAGTTCAAGCTTGATCCATTCACAGCAAGCACGTGACAACTGACAAGAAACTGTGTAACAGACAGTACTTTTTCTACCTCGGCTCATACATTTACGCATGGCCGCATGTGCACAACAGCCAAACACCGCATTGCTGGAGCACTGTGTTGGGTTGTGAAGCAAGCAGTACTACCCTCACGTGATCGTAAAAGGAAAAAGAAAGAACTAAAGGAGAAAGACTTGTTATATTGAATATTATACGATTTGGTAGTACGTGTATTCAGTTATAAAAGTTAGACAGCAGCACATGGAGGTTAGGCACATGAGTTCAGTCCACAAAAGCTATCACTGCTTCAGCGCCTTATATACCATTTGCATTTTCTAAATTTAGATATACTAATTTCACTCTTAAGCACCTAGATAAAATAACCGTTCTTAGCAACGAGCTTCTGCTGATTTGGAAATTCCTCTGCTTACTTGGAAGTCTAGCAACGAGTTCCCACATGATCAAAATGTTGATTGGTCAAGTGGGCGGAGCAGTTGCTACGACTGCTAATCCTTAAAGGAAGACACGACAAGCTTCTGCTGATTTAGAAAATCCTCTGCTTATTTGGAAGTCTAGCAACGAGTTCCCAATTGATCAGAATGTTGATTGGTCAAGTGAGGGGAGCAGTTGCTACGACTGCTAACCCTTAAAGGAAGACACGACAAGCTTCTGCTGATTTGGAAAATCCTCTGCTTACTTGGAAGTCTAGCAACGAGTTCCCAAATGATCAGAATGTTGATTGGTCAAGTGGGCGAAGCAGTTGCTACGACTGCTAACCCTTAAAGGAAGACAGGATGATCTTTCATCTGATGAGCCGCAACTGGTGGTAAATAATTTGTGTTTTTTTTATAATTTCAGGTCGCCGAAGTGTACCTTGTTAAACGGCGTGTGTCAGGAGGAATACAGACTCACACAGTTCCTCATTTTTGATCAGGAACATCAGAATGTAACAGGGGACTACATTCTTGTGCCGAGCGGCTGCAATTGCTATGTTGATTTACCTAATTTTTCTTAATTCCTTCAGGACCATGAGTTGGTTCAGACTTGGTTACAAAACAAATAGATGCTAGGTCAGGAGTTCAAATCCTGACTTAAATCACACTTTTTAATTGCCAATTTTCATAAACAAATTGTAGTAATTAACTCCTGCAGGACTGCAAGAGTTTGTGGCATTTTGCCTGGCTTCATGGAAAACTGCTCTCACTAAGCAGCAATTACATTATATTTGATAATTTTTCTTACTGTAGACAAATTAAAATTGATTTTTGAGAAATTGAGGAAGAAAATTGAAAACTACCACACTAATTACCACTCTACAACTACGTTACCACTCCATTACCTCTATAACTGTCAAAACTGTATTCGTAAATGTACTAATCATTGTACAGTGTTTAGCGAGGTATTTATACAAAAAAAGGGTATTTATACAATGACGCTGCTGGTTTATATATGTAAAAATGTATCCATGATTAAATAAATTTGTAAATATAGTACTTCACGTCATAGTACATGTAATGTGCTGCATATGTATTTTTTGATAGAGTAAAAAGTATGCTTTACTAATAATAGGTCAAGAGAACATTATGTGACAAAATAATACGACTTGTTTATTTATTTTGTTATAAATCACGTTTAAATACTATTTATATATGTATGTATATATAAAAAATTTAGTAAATATAATAGTAGTAAAGTTTTGTACCAATAATACTGTTTTGTTTTTCTTTTTAATAATATATAGTCGAAACATTTGGCACGAGTTCAACTTTTAATGGTTTAATGTGAAAATTTTCAAAAAGTTCTGTTGTTTTTAACAATTAATACATTTTTATTTTCGTGGTTTTTGTCACATAATTAATAAAATTATCGTAGGCAGCAACAAAATTAAATAACTTCAATTTAATTAGTTACCTGAAAAATTACCAATAATTAATATGTTTCATAATCGCACATGTAGTTAATTACAGTTTTACATATTCAAGATTCTTAATTGTTGGTTCAACTCTAGCTTCAATCAAACTTTTTTTTACTTTTCACTTTTTTTGGCTAAATTTACCACCAAAATCTCAATAATTGAATTTTAGTGTGAAAAATCAATAACTAAAGGTTTCACCATTAAATGATAAACATGTATTACAATATGTTTACAATGTTTGTAAAAACACATCTACAATGTAATTGTATTTTATCAGTAAACACAAAATCTTTGCAAGGAACAAAATAGTCTGATATTTTATAAAAAGCCCAATAGATTTCTATTGTTGTATACAGACTGTCGTTATAGTGTTTGGATCGTTACGCATGAAGGGTATAAGTTCACTGCACTTTCACAGGTGGTAAAATTTGAGGGTGGATGCAGGGGGGAGGGGTAGGAACGCATTTGGTGTCTCACGACAGTCGTAAGCCTCCTCCCTCGTAATCACACTGCAAGCATATTCTCACTTCACGTTTTTGCAAAACCTTTGTGGTATTTTTTGGACTTGCGAGAGAATGGCTTTTGAAAGTAAGCGCCCTGTGTGAACTAGATCCGCCCCCGAGAGGGTTATTGATCGAGTTTGAAGTGGGGAAATTCGGCTGTAAAGAAATCGTCGTGGTGTGTGAACGCGCGTGATGTGAAACGACTTTACACCAGCAGTGAAAGATCTGTGCTGGTGATATGATTGTGTAAGATACGAAAATATCGTGTAAAATAAGAAAGAAAAGAATTTGGTCAACGCAGGAGACGAAAGAGATTACTGGTAATCTTGTTAAGTTAATCTTTTTTCTAATTTGTTTATTGTGAAAGTGGTAATTTGTGACTGAAATTTGTAAGCCTAGCAAGGCATGTTAAACTAAGCAAGAATAAGCGAAAGTTTTGATGGTCGTCATTGTTGCTGCTGTAATTGCTGTTGTTGTTGCTGCTGTAATTGCTGTTGTTGTTGCTGCTGCTGCTGTTGTTGTTGCTGCTGTAATTGCTGTTGTTGTTGCTGCTGTAATTGCTGTCGTTGTTGTTGCTGCTGCTGTTGTTGTTGCTGCTGTAATTGCTGTTGTTGTTGCTGCTGTAATTGCTGTTGTTGTTGCTGCTGTAATTGCTGTTGTTGTTGCTGCTGCTGCTGTTGTTGTTGCCAAAGGCGCTGTTGCTCTTGCTACTACTGTCCTGTGTTGTTCTTGCTGCTACTGTCACAATTGTTATTGATGTTGCTGCTGTTGTTGTTGTTGTTGTTGCTATTGTTGTAGTAGTAATAGTAGGTGGGTTGGTGTAGTTGTTGTTGTTGTTGTTGTTGCTGTTTTTGTAGAAGGAATAGTAGTAGTAGTAGTAGTAGTAGTAGTAGTAGTAGTAGTAGTAGTAGTAGTAGTAGTAGTAGTAGTAGTAGTAGTAGTAGTAGTAGTAGTAGTAGTAGTAGTAGTAGTAGTAGTAGTAGTAGTAGTAGTAGTAGTAGTAGTAGTAGTAGTAGTAGTAGTAGTAATGGTGGTAGTGGTAGTGGTAATGGTAGTAACTGGTAGTGGTAGTGGCAGTGGCAGTGGTAGTAGCAGTAGTAGTGGTAGTGGTAGTGATAGTGGCAGTGGCGGTAGTGGCAGTGGCAGTGGCAATGGCGGTAGCAGTAGTGGTAGTGGTACTGGTAGTAGTAGTAGTAGTAGTAGTAGTAGTAGTAGTAGTAGTAGTAGTAGTAGTAGTAGTAGTAGTAGTAGTAGTAGTAGTAGTAGTAGTAGTAGTAGTAGTAGTAGTAGTAGTAGTAGTAGTAGTAGTAGTAGTAGTAGTAGTAGTAGTAGTAGTAGTAGTAGTAGTAGTAGTAGTAGTAGTAGTAGCAGTAAGAGTAGTTGTTGTTGTTGTTCTTGTTGTTGCTGCTGCTGATGTTGTTATTGCCAAAGCCACTGTTGCTGTCTATGTTGCTCTTGCTGCTACTGTCACAATTGTTATTGATACTGCTGCTGCTGTTGTTGTTGTTGTTGTTGTTGTTGTTGTAGTAATAGTAGGTGGGTTGTTGTTGTAGTTGTTGCAGTAGTAGTAGTAGTAGTAGTAGTAGTAGTAGTAGTAGTAGTAGTAGTAGTAGTAGTAGTAGTAGTAGTAGTAGTAGTAGTAGTAGTAGTAGTAGTAGTTGTTGTTGTTGTTGTTGTTGTTGCTGCTGCTGCTGCTGTTGCTGTTGCTGTTGCTGTCGTTGTTGTTGTTGTTGTTGTTGTTGTTGTTGTTGTTGTTTGTTGTTGTTGTTGTTGTTGTTGTTGTTGTTGTGCCTACTGCTGTTGTTGTTGCTGCTGCTGATGTTGTTGTTGTCAATGTCACTGTTGCTGCCTATGTTACTCTTGCTGCTACTGCTTCTATTGTTTTTGATGCTGTTGCAGTTGTTGTTGTTCTTGGTGTTATTGTTGTTGTTTTTACTCTTCTTCTTATTCGTAAAGTATAAAAAGAGAAAGAGAAAGCTGGTACTTCTTTAAATTTAACGCGGGTACAGTCGTCACGAATCAAGTTAACTTTTTAACCCCTCTCGCTCATGTGCGGTCTGTTTCTGGTAAAACTTTCAATGCCGCAGGATAATAAGACTTTCCAAAGAAAATAAAAAATATGTCTTCTCCTTTATCTGACAGATTTACGACTTGATTCGTTTGACATCACATAAAACTGTTTTAGACATGCCTTTTCAGTTTTAGTTAGTTGGTAGGTCAGTCAGTCGTTTGCCTGGATACCAACCGCTAGCTAGTCATTCAGTTAACCTGGCTCATACAGTCAGCCGTCAGTTAGTCAGGCGGTAGTTAGGCAGCTGCCGAATCAACAAGGTAATTCAGTGTAACTCACTAGGTGATTAGCTAACATGTAACGGAGACAAACGTAGTACAAAAAATCAATAAATTTGTTGACTATATACAGCTACTCTTGAAACTTAACAGAGTGCCCTACGCTCACATACACTAAGCAATAAAGCGTTATTTACATCCGTTTACGATTACTGCCTGCCACAACGGTGATAATGTGCCAAACGTACACTCCAAGGAAGCGGGTTCGAATCGCGCTAATGACAATTTTTATCAACATCCGCAATAATTATCCAGATTTGTCACTAACGCTGTCCTATTAATCATTTCTACTTTTTAATTATAAAAGAAACAACTCGCAGCTGTAACATCCCTAAAAGAGGACGCACCGCCTGTCATCGCCTGAGGCATAGCATCATAAATGATCTGTACCTGTCATTAATATAAACCTGTCGACAGGGGGGCGCCTCTAACTTTCAAAAAGAGGGTTTCCATCCCGTAAGATGAAGATCACGTTGGGAGCGTGTGTAAAAAACTATGAATTATCGAGGTTAGTTTACCAAATTCATTTTCGAAATCTCTTTTTCAGCATAGGCCTAAAGTCTACGAGGGCGGATCTTGGGAGTTGCAAACATCGTTCCGCCCCCTTTAAGAAACGCCCCGCTTCGTATCCGGCACCTAGAGGCAGAGTGTGTTATTATGTTTAATGGTTTGGGCTAAATTTTATGGGACGTGTTCTAGGTAGTGTGTAATCTGGAGACGCTGCAAAAGCAGCTTCATCGTCGGAAGGATTTGATTATCCACAGTGAGGGGCTCGAGACGCTGCAAAATCAGCTTCATCGTCAGAAGGATTTGATTATCCACAGTGCGGGGCTCAAGACGTTGCAAAAACTGCTTCATCGTCAAAGGGATTTGATTATCCACAGTGAGGGGCTCAAGACGTTGCAAAATCAGCTTCATCATCAGAAGGATTTGATTATCCACAGTGCGGGGCTCGAGATGCACCTAATCCACAAACTGGTAAGCCATTGTTGCAATTTCTGTACAGAGAGTGTGATATTTACCTAACGCACCACAAATAGTTTGCACGTCGAATTTGTTATTAATGTGAAGCTTTCCACAGAGAGCGATATAAGAACTTACATCCAAACGTTTTTTTTAAATTCGTAGTGAGAATAATCTTTTTTAATTGGAATGAGAGTTGACGATAAAGATTTTTAACTTGCGAAAAATCAATAATTGCTCACTATAAGAGGAATTCATTTAAAGCGTCGTTCTGTTTGTAAACTATTTGTAGCAAATCTTAATGAAAATTCATGGTTCATCCTTACTTCAAAACGTGTCTGTTAGAGAACAATATTAAAAAGTGTTATACATGGTAGCACAGTTCGTTATGCTCCTAATACATACATATTAGAATTTGTGTATATCTTTGTATGTGCAAATATTATAAACATTATAAATAATATTATAGCTGCAATTAAAAGGTATAAATACTGTATGTGCATGCTACAATCAATACATGCTATGGTTTACAGGATGTCACAACGTCAAACTACTACACTAATGTTTGGTCATGCTGTATTGCTGTGCTGTCAATGCACTGTAAATTTTTATGTACTGCACATGTTGCAATCAATACAAGTTGCGATTTACTGGATGCTACAATGTAAAATGCTTGTTTATGCCAAAGCACTGGTTACACATGACAACATATCTTTACTGAGTTTTCTCAAAATAAAGAATTGCTCTGTCCTTTAGATACTTGCAGTTGAGGTCATTTTACTGGGGGTCATCACACTGACCAATGCTTCGGAAATCAACGTTCGGAGATACCTGAATGACCGCAAGGAAGACGTGGCCAAAATCATGAAAATGTCCGACCTTGGCCTCATCAGCAAGTTTAACTTGAATGTTCAAGATGCGGACTCGCAAAATGTTTTAACAGCTGTCAGGTAAATAAATACGCCACCAGATGGCGCCACTTCAGCTCAAATAAACTTGATTCATTAACTTACTCAATAGATGTTGCCACTCTAGCTCAAATAAACTTGATTCATTAACTTACTCAATAGATGCCGCCACTCTAGCTCAAATAAACTTGATTCATTAACTTACTCCTTAGATGCCGCCACTCGAGCTCAAATAAACTTGATTCATTAACTTACTCCTTAGATGCCGCCACTCGAGCTCAGATAAACTTGATTCATTAACTTTCTCCCTAGATGCCGCCACTCGAGCTCAAATAAACTTGATTTATTAACTTACTGACTAGATGACGCCACTAGAGTTCAAATAAACTTGATTTATTAACTTACTGACTAGATGACGCCACTAGAGTTCAAATAAACTTGATTCATTAACTTACTCAATAGATGTCGCCACACGAGCTAAAATAAACTTGATTCATTAACTTACTCCCTAGATGCCGCCACTCGAGCTCAAATACATGTAAACTTGATTCAATAACTTTCTCCCTAGATGCCGCCACTCGAGCTCAAATAAACTTGATTCATTAACTTACTCAATAGATGCCGCCACTCAAGCTCAAATAAACTTGATTCATTAACTTTCTCCCTAGTTGCCGCCACTCGAGCTCAAATAAACTTGATTTATTAACTTGCTGCCTAGATGACGCCACTCGAGTTCAAAGAAACTTGATTCATTAACTTGCTCACTAGATGCCACCACTCTAGCTCAGATAAACTTGATTCATTAACTTTCTCCCTAGATGCCGCCACTCGAGCTCAAATAAACTTGATTCATTAACTTACTCCTTAGATGGCGCCACTCGAGCTCAAATAAACTTGATTCATTAACTTACTCAATAGATGTCGCCACTCGAGCTCAAATAAACTTGATTCATTAACTTACTCCCTAGCTAACTGATATAGTGCTTAATATTTGGTTGAATCACAGTAACCACTGACTAACTGGTTTGCCTGGTCGACTGCATGACTGATTGGTTAACAGCTTGTTAATTTACCGACTGACTGACGGACTGTCTAACTCACTGTGGTGCTACTCGGTTAAGTAATTTATTGTTGGTTGGCTGGTAATTGGCTGCTTGCATGATGAAGTAAGTAATGTGGTTCACTGATTGACTGTTATTCAGTTAACTGACTGATTTACTAAGTGACTCACGTACCAGTCGATTGAACAAACAAGAAACTAACTGTGTGAGATTTTTGTCAGTTTGAGACAGTAATAATGCTGTCAAGATGCTAAGCAAAACAATAATTTTAAGGGATAATCTCAGTGTTCTGTTAATCTGTCAAGATAAATGACGTGTGTCGCAGATAATCTGTTAATCTATAAAACAACAATGTGTTTTTCAGAGGTGATCTGCTAATCTGTAAAACAACAATGTGTTTTTCAGAGATGATCTTCTAATCTGTAAAACAACAATGTACTTTTCAGAGATAATCTGTTAATCTGTAAAACAACGTGTTTTTCAGAGGTGATCTGTAAAACAACAACGTGTTTTTCAGAGATGATCTGCTAAACTGTAAAACAACAATGTACTTTTCAGAATAATCTGTAAAACAACAACGTGTTTTTCATAGATGATCTGCTAATCTGTAAAACAACAATGTACTTTTCAAAGGTAATCTGCTAATCTGTAAAACAACAATGTACTTTTTATAGATAATCTGTTAATGTGTAAAACAACTGCGTACTTTTCAGACACAAGATGGCGAGAGAGTTCAACTTCAGCAGGGTACCTGTTTTCGAATGTGACGAGAATGTTGAACTGGACAAACTATTCGATCCGCTAAATGGGGTGCTAAAGAGAAAAAAGAGACAGACAAGCTTCTGCTCAAAAGATGGGTGAGTGAAAAGAGGTTCTACTAGATCAGATCTAGATCAGGATCAGAACCTATCTTATAATAGAGGACATCGATCGAGGCACTGAGCTAACAGAGGCATTTTAGGCATGCTCGGATGTGCATACGACCTCTTTTAATTAAGTTAATAGACAGCAGCAGCATGAAAACACATGAAAATTGGCCTATATTTACTAAACAGGTCTCGTATTACTTAACTTTGGAGGTCATGCATATATCATAATCACCCGGGCACAACAAACGTTAATTATTATTTCTTATACCTTTTAATACTCGTTTAGGTGCTTACAGAATCCGATGCCCGTATGCAATATGACGCGTCGTCTATCGAAACCGCTCTTTGGTTACAATCCAAGCGGAGAATTCCGTGTCATCGTTCAGATGCCGAGTTTGGAGCAATGCGTGGAGATCATACACTGTCCGTATGTAGAGTAAAATAATTGGTTAAAGTCTCTTTATTCTGGTGGTTAAAGCTGCTTGCTGATTATTGTATTTATTCTTGTGGTTAAAACTGCTTGCTGATTATTGTTGTTTATTGCGTGACGTGTGAGGTAGCCACGATGGGCATGGCAAACTATCAAGACTTTATTTAATAAACTACACATTTATTAAATATCAACCACAACACGGTAAATATAAGAGGATAGTAATGCCAGCCCCTCTGTCTTCAAGTCAGTTCCTAATCTCCTCGAGGTGCAGGCCTCAAAACACTCTTGTCTAACTACCTAATGCGCCGTGAGCTTCTGCGCATAAAGATCACATCATCAATCTTTACTTCTGAGTCAGGCGGTCGAACATCAGCTGGTCACGTGATGCCACGTGTAACTAGTCTATCCACAACGAGTTTAATCTTGCATCGTCAAGCATTTAATCTTGAATTATTAATTTAATAATTTAATCACCAATTTAATCAAAATCATTGTTTAATACAGCTTTCTTTACTTGTAGAGATATTCACATTTTTTGTGTAGAGTTCTGACCAACATGGCAACCGACACATCCATGACAGTAACACTTTTCACTATGCATGACAAAGCCAAAACACGAATACAATTATTTTTATAAGAGTAGCGGAATTTTTAGAGCAAATCGCAGCTGTAAGGAAGTTGACAGAAAACGATAATTGTTATTCAAAATATTCCAGTGGCGGCAAACATCAGTCATCAGTAGTAGTAGAATGGGATTGTTGAATGATAAAGTTGGAATTTTTTAAGGAAGACAGGACGATTTTTTGTACACAACCCCAGTTTCAAGTACGATAAAAATTATACATTTTAGCACAATTAATACTGCAAAAGCGTTTCTGATAATTAAATAAAAGATTAAAAACTTAATTAACGGCGGGCGAGCTCAACTATTGATGACATCACAAACTAACGTAATTTTCAACAGCAAAAATATTCCACGTGTTTTCGAAAGTGAAAATTGAAGTACAGTGCTACTGTAAGATATTCAGTATGTTGTACTAATACTAGACAAGTTTTAAGATTAAAATTCAAATTTACGCAAGAGCTGTCGAACGTGTGCAATTCGTCACAAACTAACAAAACTGAACTGAGAGGTACAGCACCTGTATTCGTGCAATGCGTTTCCGAAATGCAGGCACTAGTGTCCGTCTAACTAGCGAATGACGAAATGCACGTAACAGCGAAGAACTAGTGGCACAAACGTGAAATCGTGTTTGAGTTGTAACAATTTTTTCACGTAAGTCATTTTTTGAAAAAAACAGCATGTTTTCTTTCAATATTTTAAAGAGTAGATTGTTTTGACCTGCAGTTTTAGATTAGCTCCGGTTTTGCGTTAAAGAAAATTTCTCTCATGTCTTGTCTGTGATTATAAATCATAGATCACAGAATGAATTCATGTCATTCAGTAGTACCGAGCAACGTACCAGGCTAATTGCCGAGAAAACTGAAAAGTGTTTTAAATGGTCTAGTTTATGTCAATAAGCCATTTCACAGTTTCAGCGATTGATGGTGATCGTGAAAAGGTCAAAGGTAAAGCGTATTAGACAACGCATTTGTCTACACTTGACAACGCCTCACAACTCATGCTATTGTAATAGTAACAGTTTTAACAGTTAGCTAGAACCTTACCTAGTTCATTTTTTCTTGTCTGTCGTCTGTAGCAATGAAGTAAAACTGTTTGTATGTCGGTAACAGTTTTGCGGACACAGTACAGCATCGTGAGTTTGAAATAGATTCAATTAGTCAACAAATGTGAATTGTCAACAAATAACTTAATTGACTCGCTTAATTTGAACAAAAACAAGGCATGTCTAACTACTCGAATCGATTTCAAGCAAAACAGGAAGATTTTTTATATCATACCCCGTTTCGAAGTACGGTAAAATGTAGGCTATACAATTTAATACATGTACCAACGTCAAAGCGTTTAGACTACAGTCTTGTTTTGCAATTTTCAGTTAAACACACACAGTAAGCCTTTTCACAGTTCCAGCGATTGATGATGATCGTGAAACAGTCAAAGGTTAAGTGTAGCAGACAACTCATTTGTGTACATTTGACAACGCCTCGCATCATATGCTGTTGTAATAACAACAGTTTTAACAGCAAGCTCATTTTTTCTTGTTCCCAAGCAAGATCCTGCTAGGAAATCACTCTATGCATAGACTAATGCATAATTAAGTAAAATCCACCTAAAAACAACTGAAGTTATTGAACTGATAGCGGCAGGTTGTTTTGCTTTACACACACATCAAGCGATAGTTGTAGTTAAGACTCGTTGCCACGTTACATTTAACCGTTGACCTACAGCAAGTGCGCATGCGCACAACGAAACTGTGAAAAGGCTTATTGTAAAGTACTGTCCCACCATATGTTCGCATAATGTTACTTGAAATTGTCCTAGTTAATCTACCTAACTTACTTTTATACTTAGTTAACCAAGGTGTTTAATGTTTTCACAGGAATAGTTACTGTTTCATCGCAAAGGGGCGCTGCATACCAGATTACCGTCTAGAGCAGCTGATGGTCTTCGATCCGATACAAGACATTCCGTTCTCCGACATGATACTGGTACCCAGCGGATGCAGCTGCCGTACGAGGATAACAGAACCCACATAGCAACCGTGAGACCCGCCTAGCAATTGCAACATATGCGCATAGCAACCATAAACTTACATTATTACAGGGATAGTATACCAGTGTGAATGATGTATAAGGAACAATGCAATTGTCAACTAAAACAATGTGATTATGTGAATTAGCAATACACTGGTACCTGCCATACAAGTCTTTGCAAGGATTGCAATCTCGACTATTTTCAAAAAAAGGACAAGAATCTCGCCAAGTTTTTTTAAAGGTAGTGGTGACAGATAAGGCTGAAATGCACTTCAAGTTTTCAACAAAAAGCTGGAACAAAAGGAACAGGATGCGACCATGTGAATTAAAATTGTCTAATTTAAGTTATTAAAGGACAAGAACACACTTTTCGCCAATAAAGCTTAAAATTTTTTAAAAATTTTGTATCACTTACTTTTGAGCTACCCGGTACGATAAGATTATACTCAGCTTCCACTGAGCTTGCAAGCTTCCACTGAGGTCATAATTTAAAACTGTACATAAAAATACTATTGTAAAAGTAGTAGTGATCAGAATTTATTCATTTTGTTAATCCAAATGATACATATTGTACATAAATAAAAAATATGTGTTGTAAACAAACATTTGATCAGTTTTTTTCCTTGCGTAATCTAGAGGATCTTCTCAGCAACTTCTCGTCGAAACGTTTCTTCACTTCACCACCACCGCTGCTTTCGGCGGGTTTCTTCCGTCTTGCCGGCTTTTTTGTCTTGTGCCGAAAATAAGTGCTGACTTCTTTCTGCTCTTCTCTGCACTGCTTCCCCTCATTTACTTCCGTAGACTGTAATCGTTGAGAGGTGAAGTATAAAGACTCTCTACCAGGTTCTGATGGGCCTAAGTCACCCTTCAAACTCTGAGCAAAAAACAGAAGACAAACATTAGTAAAAACATTTTTTTAAAACTACACATGTTCTTTAGAATATATTTCATGGGATAGCTAACATGATATCAAAAAAGTTGAGTGAACTAGAGTTTTACGGTACTAATAGCTGTCAATAATTGAGTGCCTGCAAACCAAAACCGTCCACAAGTCAGCATAGTTAAAACCACATTATGATGCTTTAAAGTGGAATGACCCAAAAATTTAGTCTGATGTTAATTTTTCGTTTTCTATAAAAACAATGCTAAATATATTGGACTTTTATATTCTAGCATCACATTATCAAGAAAATGTCCAAAAAATAATTTTATAACCACGTGCCCATTTCTCTGCCTGGAAGCTAGTACTGCAATTGTAAAAAAACTTCGGTAGTAGCTCATGGAAGCAGTCATGCTAAGTGTTTTGCAGAAACACGACAAAAAACAATGGCTAACTTTAACAGTGATTTTCTCAAGATTATGTTTTTCGGTGCGTAGCCTGCACCTCAACTTCAATGTGGATTATCTTAGCTTAGAAATAACGTAGAGCGGTGAGCTTGGTATCAAAATGATCCTCATGAAATGGAGACTCAGGATATGTGAATAACTAGAAAAGCTTAATTGCTGACTTATGAACGATTTTGCTATGCTTGCGCACATTTAATGTTCAATTAAGTTCGCTGTTCATACTGGGGTACAGTATGGCCCAGGCTATTTTACACCCTGGTAAAGTTTGGCCAGGACGTTTTATCCCCCGGGGTATAATGTGGGCAGGGTCTAATTTGGCCTGCTACACCGAAATACTTAGCTTCACAGACGAATGGCAGAGATGTTCATTGATTAAAGGAAAACCAGACGAATTTTTAAAGCTTGATTTATGAAAAATATTTACTTTCATTTCTTGTGTTAGTTGTGGTCAGCTTACCGATCACAACTGAACTGTTTGTAAAAAAAGCTTTAAAGGAAAACCAGACGATTGTGTAAACACGAGTTCGGAATAAAGAATGCTCTGAAATATTGAAAACTACAAATAGCTTATTTTAAATCAAAGCTTAGGTTAAATAATAATTACCCAAATTTTGTTAAACATTCAAAGCTACGCGTGGCTCAGTGAATCTACTAAGACTGGCAGCGGCGCCTTTTTGTCACATTCGCATCGCCGACAAATAGAAGGTGGTACACATGATAACCAAGATCGTGAACTGCTGTGTTAGTTTCTGACGTCATATGACGTAGACCCCATTGTTCGTGACATCATGCATTCAAAACAGTAAAACTTACGCAAATGTGCTTGAAGCGCAAGGGAAGATGTCTGCCATTGCACAAACTGTGGGTAGTTGCTGACGTAAGCAATAGCTGTGTTCGGTTGCCGTTTATTGACTTTCTAAACTAATTATTCAAATATAAGAAACAATTGCTAACTTTTATAGGCAAGAAAATGCATATTTTGGAGAGTAAATTAAAATGAGATCGAGTCTAAACAATCGTCCAGTCTTCCTCTAAAGAAAACGTTGGTTAAAATTTTTATTTCATTTAACGATTCTTCAAAGGTTCAAGGTACAAAGTACTACAAAACACTGTACCTGTGTGGCCCACAGTCTCCTCCATTATCTATCCTGCACTTTAGTCAGAAAATTTCAAACCGGCAAGTCATATTTCAAAATGTAAAGGATCGTTTACCTGTGGGTTATGTTTGACCGAGTCGGATACAGCGTCTATCAGTTTTCCGGTGTAGGATATATCAGTTGCTGGCTTCCTCTTTGATTTACCTTTCATTTCTAAAAAACAATCGGGTACTCTAAAAACTGAATGTAAGTTTATGATTTTACCCGTTGAATTCACTGAGCAAAATGTTTTAGTGGCGTGATAAGTCGTTGTTATTGCTACTACAGCTGTTGCAGCTACTATTGTTGTCATTTTGGTTGCGGTTTTGCTTTCTGTTGCCGATGTTGATGCAGATGTTTCGTGGCTTGAAGTGGAGCACGAAAACCACGAGACTACCAGAAGTTGACGTGTAACATTTGTTAAAAACATTTAAAAGAGAAAAACGTTTTATAGTGTGTACTCGCCTGTAAGTTGGCAATTAAGCTTTTCTCGTTATTCACATATCCTGAATCTCCATTTCATGAGGATCATTTTGATACCAAGTTCATTACTCTGTGTTATTGCTAAGTTGAGATAATCCACATTAAAGTTCGGTCAAATATTATTTTTGTTTTTCATAAAAACAAATGCTAAATATATCAGACTTTTCTATTCTGGCATCAAATTATCGAGAAAATGTCTAAAAATACTAAAAATCTAATTTTATAACTCCTAACTTGCTTTTCTGTCTAGAAACTAGTATTGCAATTGTAAAAAACTTATATTTTCAAAATCCGATAGTAGCTCGTGGAAGCAGTCATTTTACTTCGGGTTTTTTTCCGTTGACAAGATCAAACCTTCGTCAGAAAGAGCCATCTACTGGACTTAAACATAACAAGTTCAACGTGTTCTTGCAGTCCGTAGCAACGACAAAAAACAATGGCTGACGTTAACAGTGATTTTCTCAAGATTATGCTTTTCAGTGTGCAGCCTGCACCTCAACTTCAATGTGGTTTATCTCAGGTTAGAAATAACATAAAGCGATGAACTTAGTATCAAAATGACCCACGTGAAATAGAGATTCAGGATATGTGAATAACTAAAAAAGCTTAATTGCTGACTAATGGACGATTTTGCAATGCAAGCACACATCACCTTTTGCTTTTGATGCTAGCTGTCCCGCTTCACCTTTAAACCATATCGTTCTTCCGTTGCTGTCTTTCGCTGTTTTCATCCCGGGCTGATAATAGCAGCGAAGCCACCTAGTAAATGCCGATGACTCTTCTCCAACTTCTGCCTCCGGATGAAGCCCTTTTCCCTCTATTAGATTACCAAATAAATGAATAAAAAAGTTACCAGTAATTAGAAAATGAACAAATATATACAGTCAACCTCGGATGTAAGGGATACTTCCGGACCGGAAAAAATCTTCCCTTATTTCCAATGTCCCTTATAGCTGAAGTTGAATCAGACCGAGGGTGTATCCAGACCTGTAATTTTCTGTACTTTTACCCATATTTTCATGGATTATTGCTACACATTCATTTCAAATGGCATGTAGTAAGCTCCTTCGGTGATGTGAGATGTATGTGACCATGGAAACCGAGCTGTTCAAAGGCCGAGTTTGTGAAAAATTGAGGTTAAAAATCGATCAATTTCGCTTTGATCATAGGGTCCCTTATATGCGAGGTAATTTACCTGGGTTCTATTACGCAGGATCTGAAGCTATCGTCCGTTATAACCGAAGTTTCCTTATATGCGAAGATTTTTACATAGGAAAACGTTACGAAAAATTGGGACCTGTGTTGGTGATCCCTTATAAGCGAGTGTCCGTTATATGCGAGTACCTTATACCCGAGGTTGACTGTATTGCAATTAATTAGTCAATAAATAAGTAAATCGGTAAACGGGTCAATAAATCAATGAACGAATCAGTAAGTCACGACTCGATATATTCGATAAATATACGAGTAGGCTGTCCATCTGACAGTCAGGCTGCCAGTCCATTAGTAAAGTCAGTCAATCAGTCTGTCAGTCAGTCAGCTAGTCTGTTAATTAATCAATCGATCCATCAATTAATTAACCGATAAATGAAACCAAACAATCAATCATTCGGAAAAGCAATAAACTTACAAAAACGTTTACGACCAAGTAAGTAAGCAAGCAACAATCCAACCAAATGAAGAAACAGATAATTATTGCATAACTTTTCAGGGCAATAGCAGAAATCTTTGCTCCTGAACTGTTGCCACGTGCAAAAAAGTGATCCAAAGATTCACATAAAAATAAACAGTCACTAGAATAAGTTCCACTTGAGAGGTATGAATGTGGTTTTGGAACTAGCACAGAAGACACGAATGGAGTTTTGGAACTAACACAAAATTTCAGAATAAACGCAAAACAAGCAACGCCTGATTTCAAGTAAAAAAACAAAATTAGGTTAATTTCGTTTTATCATAACTCTTTTATTTAAAAAAAGAAATATATGCAAGAAGGTGTCCCTCTATTGGCAGGGAGTTGACTATATGTAAATAAAATTTGAATATATAAAGACATGTCACAGATATATATGTTATATATATATATATAAGGTTGACTGATAAAGTTACACAAATGCATACAGCATTAATTTCAAATTAAACAAAGCCAACTGGCATACAATAGTAATACAGACTATATCGACATTAGGGGATTTTTATAGGCCAAATTTGTTTAACGGAAATTTTAATACCTCCACAAAGTTAAGTGGCAAATGACAGACACCAAAACAGACATACGAGTCAGTTAGCAATCTAAGTCGAACAAAGCTGGCTTACACCAGGGATGAGAATGACAAATTGCAAAAAACTCTGAAACAGGCCGTGGGTTTGGGGGTCGCGTAGGCCACCATGGGGGTTCAAGGGGGGCGAAGCCCCCTTGGAACCAGCAACAAATTGCAATTTTGTTACCATAGAGAGCCTCTAAGTGGACTTAAAATATCAGTTACCTTGTTTCATGCATAATTTAAAATACTCAACTATCAAGGATACATGATACTTAATTGTCTCAAGTACTGGCCCCTCCTATGCAAAAGTATATAAAAACTGTCTGCAATTGACTCAAACAACTCACATAATGCACAATTGATTCTATATTTTTATACATAGAGATATACATGTGGTTACACTGATGTACGTGATGTAAGTGATGGCCTGCCAACTAGTGGTGTGAAATAATGTACTGAGTCCGTAAAAATTTTCTCAACGAATTTACGCGATTTACAAAAATGGCACTACTGGTCTTCCAAAAACTCGGAATTCCGCGTATCTGCGGAAAATTCTCATCCCTGTTACACACATAATTAACACAGGGTTTAATTTCAGTTTCCTTTGTAAAATGAACAGGTAATTTAATCATGTTTAGTTAGACAGACATTTCATTTCACAGATACTGAATTTTACAGAATATGGCTGACTATATTTTGAAAAAACTAGATCTAAAATTTCCACTTACCAAGATGGATCACTTCCAGCGGAATTAAGTGACAGAAATCCAGAAAGTCGGGATTCTCTTTCTTAACAACACCGTCAGTTTTGCGGCCACCCTCTTCCTCATCCACGGACTTCAGTTTTTCGAGAACTGTCCGGGCACAACTGAAGGGTGGTACACCTGCCCTGTACAGGATCTCGGCGCGAAGGTAATTACCGATGCCATTAAAGTAGCTTTGATTGAGCATCACTTCACAAATAGGTTTGTTGAACAAAACATAGTCAAGTGATCCTAAGACGTTTTTTCTGTAAGAAAAAACTGATTATTAATGCAGGAGCCTCTCAAAATGATGTTAAAATTTAATGCATAAAAATATGAGGATGTGTTAATGATAATTTTGTTCTTCTACTATACAAAATATCCGGGGGGCATCTCCGTTTATTGTTAAGGGGTTGACTCAACATTTCTGATTGACAAATTTATTACGATTATACATTTATTATATATGTGTGTTTGTATGCATGTATAATATATATATATAGATATATATAAATAAATTTGATCAGGGTTAGGGTTATTCCTTTTCTTCTGTGACTTTTTACCTGGATTCAAATCATCAAAATCCCTTAAAATTAAACATAACTGAAATAATTCATATTGTATGCATTTTTCCCAAGCATTCCCATCCTGAAATTGAAAATACTGCCAAAGCTTAACAAGACATGATCAATCTTGTTCAGTAAATAAAATTTACGAGATAAATTATTGTTGAAAAATTTTTGTCAGCAGACTTGGAAATAAATAATCATTTTGCTAAGTATACCTAAACAAGCTGTATTCGAACATCGGATCTGGACCGCGTTCTGTGGACCATTGGTCACTGATGCTCCATCGCCCAAAACGCCGGACATCCACAAAGCTAAGTACCATTGATTTGTCTTTTGTGTAGAACATGAGGTGTGCATGCTTATGTAGTTTGTCAGAAGAGGTAAATTCAAATCGACCTGACATGCCAAAGCGAAATAACAATGAGAGAGTTTGATTTCGCTGAAGAGATTTCTTTGCTTTTGAACAACAAACTAAATTAATTAAATTAAGCATCAATTCCTTGCCACGTGTGACTGCATTAATGCTGTATTCATCAACGTCCCAATCTATTTCTGGATTCTTTGCGTTTACAACCGATTTTACAGGATTTCCCGAAAACACTCTGTTTCTGCATTCATTGTTAATAACCTGGCTGGCCAGGTACAGCTCTGGTCCTTCTGGCATTGCAGATCTGTATTTGGTTAAAACGTTGTAAAAGTGAAAAAGAATTAAGAAAAGAAAATCACGATAGAAACTGGCTTTTAACTTGAACGCAAAAAGCATGAAACGCGTACGCCGCCATATTACCGAGGTAGTAGTGTCATCTACAGGCGGGACAGCTAAATATTTCTTTTTCAAGTGCAGTTTGTTTGCGCATAATGCCCTCTAACAACGAGTGCTTTATTTAAACATCGCATCGGTGTCGGAAAACGCAAAAAACTGACGAACTACCAAAAAAGCAACAGCAGCATCATCAATAACTAAGCAAACTACTAGTTTTGCCTTGATAATAACGTGTTGAATTATAATTTCTACTCACAATAGAAAAAGTAATGAAAATTTTTGTTTTGTAAATTTAAAATGCGGAGCTTTGTTTGTAATTTCAGCAGTCTGTAGATGTCAGGAAGTTGGTCAGGTCACCTATTATTTGGCATGGTATATGGCACCCTATGGAATAATTATGGTTCCATCAGAACTCCAAATACAAATAATTGTATTAATGAATGGGGAGATTTTATTTTTTCTAGTGATAATTTAGCCACCATTTACAGACTATTAAAGCAAACAAATATGTTCTCCAACATGCATTGTAATATGTTAATTAGCATAAAACTCTTGCTAATCATGCAAAATACTGCCAATCCTGTCACAAATCATAGCTGATGCTGAATAATGGTCAGACCTCCTTGCAGCTGCTAATAAATTTGGATAATGGATTTTGCTGTGCTGACAGTGTTACCCAACACTGTTCAATAACATATGTGTTTGTGGAAAATGTTTTGTCAAATTAAATATTAATTGTTAATTAAATGTCGCAACGAAATGCATGCAAATTTTTCCAGAAACTGTTAGACAATTATAATATAATAGTTTATTGTGGATATTATGGCATGTACAAATTGAATTTTGAACTAGGACAAATCTGAATTACACATTATATAATTATTTAAAAATACCACTGATGAAATAAGGATTCAAGATAATGATATATACAATGATATTTAATGATTAAGATAACGTTATACACGTGCAAGAACAGCAACTATGGTGAGAAATAAAAAACTCAATTTTATATATTGAAAGGTAATTTGCAGTCTCAGTTTCTTTCAATGACATTTCATTAATACAGAATTGTTTGAACGCAAATGCTAATATGTCATTTTCAATCAAATGTAAGTTGATTGGAGACAATGAAAGCTTAACATACTGCAATTTTCATTACAGACATTAAAATTTGAAACGTAAAACAGATGATACAAGTTCTAAAAGAACACGAATAATAAAACACCAAATTGCATTCAATTCACCACATCCATAGTTTGTGCTTCTACATTTCATGAAAACATTCTGACAATTGAGCCTTTATTAGCGTATTAACGTAGTTTTGCTTACTACTTTACTTTTGTATAACTTTACGATACTTGCAACTACACAGGTGGTTATTACAAAGCTTACATGAAAGACTTTGCTTGTATGAGATATGATATTACTGTATGATGTAAAAAAAATTATAGTTTACTACCTTGCATTGAATGTTGTTATTGTACTGAATATGATAAAAATAAAGTTCAAAATTTCAAAAAGTTACTATATATAAACTAATTCTTATTGCTGCATAACTTGCCAAGCTAAACAGTAAATGTTTTTTGGTGAAAAATATCCCAGTTCCATTGCTGTTTGAGGCATCGCACCAGCCTACTTGATAGGTTGATTTAAAGACTTACTAATCTGTTTTAATCACAATGAATGCAAACCAAAAAGTCATAGCTCTTTAACTGTAGCCACTACATCCAAGTGGCTGGTAAATTATGTAAGACAACAAAAATATGGACCTGATGATATACATAATTAAGAATATGCTCATATCTCGGTTTGCCGGACAAAAGCATGGTGATATCAGTCCGAATTTGCCAATTGTCCGCATTTACTGATACTAAACTAATACAATAGATGCTGTGAATTAGACTCATGGTAATGTAAAATCAAACCACTAATTGTCTCAAAAATGTCTACCGGCCACGCCTGTGCAAAGATATATAAAAACTGTTGGCAATTGACTCAAATAACTCCACATAATTGATTCTGCATTTTTATACATAGAGATATACACGTGGTTACACTGATGTAATGATGTAAACAAAGTGAAGGCCCACCAACTAGCGGTCAACTCGCAAAATAATGGATTGTGTCCTATCATGCGGGACCTTTAATAGACAAGACCTTGCCCGAATTTTCCAATATTCGTAAAAGCGAGGTCTGGCAAACCGAGATGTGATTCTACTTCACACATCTGGATGTTACGAAAGTTAACCAAAACTGTGAAGTTTGAATTCTTCTAGACATCTGAGATCTCAAACAGATGACACATAAAGTAAGGGTTTTTTGTCTTAAGCAGTCTAACATTACATCTAGGGTTACCATACGTCCGGGTTCCCCGGACACGTCCTCTTTTTGGGCCTCTGTCCGAGCGGGTTTTCAAAAAATCAGCAGTTTGTCCGGGTTTTGCCTCAATCCGTAAGTATGTACGGACATTGCCAACTGCAGAGGCGTATGACAGTATGAGACAAAGAAAAGCTCGTTAATTTTCAATACAAGATGCTGCTAGAATCTCAAAATACTACCGTTGTAACAGCTTTGTGTGCATATTTACTGAACAAAAGTAAGCGATGCGCACATCACTATGGGTCACACGACTCACACTGCTGTCGATACTCGGCGTATTAGCTGACGACTTAAAATGAGGTCAGCTTCCGGGAGCCATTTTGTTTGTTTTTATGTGAATTTCTTTAAATTTGTATAGTTTCGCTGTTTTGAGCATAACAGGTAAAAGTTAATTAGAAAGTAGCAATGCTGAAACGACAGTGTGCATTTGCAGATGAAATGAAGGCCAAGTACCCGTGTCCTCTTTTTCAATATGGGAACTCTAATAACATCATACGCGTTTTTTTCCAAATTTTCCTTTTTCACACAGTTTTGCATTCAGCATTCGTGATGCGAAAAGAAGTTGTTACTAATGCCTTTGTCAGCATGACAAACCGTTTGAACTGTTTGTTGCTGTGAAATCTTATGATCCTTGTGTTCCAAGAGCAATCTGTCATTCCACACAAGTTTGCGAATCACGAAAACACAATCCACAGAAAGTCTGCAATGTACAATGGGTATATTTGGTATCTAGAAAGCAAATCGCGTGCGAATGTCTTCAAGTTTTTTCGACACCTCGCTAGTGTTTCGGTCCAGTTCTTCTGCGATCACTTTCTGTTTTGATGCTTCAAGAGAGTTGAACTGTTCACATAGATCTCCATCGATACAACCTTTGACAGGAAAGTAATACGACCTGAAACACAGGACAGTTGCACATTATCGAAATTTCGCATCAGGGTCCCCACAGAATTTTGAAATAAATTTCCCTGACTTTTCCCTGACCAAATATTAATTTTCCATGACCAAGATGAATAGAAATTGCATTCCAGCATACATATCCAAACATTTTTGTGTATGGACATTCATAAATATACTGATACATAATGTGTCCACCGAACATTATGTTTGGAACAGAAATTGAAACTATGAGCCTGCCATAACAAAATTTTATTTGAACACTAATCGCTGAAAAATGTGTTAGGAAAATTATCAGTTCATGGCGATTACGTTTGCAGCCATTTCCACCTTCCCTGACTTTTTGCCCCATTTTCATAAACATTCCCTGACTTTTACGAAATTATCCTTTTCCCTGACTTTTCCAGTACTTCCGTATGTGTGTGAACACTGAGATGGTCATTAGAAATCCATTTGTGCCAAAAAATATTTTAAAAACAGTAAATCTTTCTAGTGTACTTTAGTTTTTGTATCAATTTACAGCGTTTCTCAATTGAAACATTGCAGTAGCACAACAGATAATGATTTGTGTCCCTAAAGTACAGGAAAATCCTTAACGAAGCCAAGACAATATAACACAAAAAGTGATCTGTTAACGTTAAATCTAAAAATACTGTTCCTATGGCACGATCAAAGGAAAGGTAGCTATAATATAGGGAATGCTACGGGGTAGCACAATGACAATGCACTTAACGGCTATTGTTGCTATTGGCTGTAGCAAATTTAGCAATCATTTAACTCATTTAAATGTAACTTTTGCTTGAGCAAGCTCAACAATGAGGATCATATCGACATTTCAAAACCCGCGTTGTCTGCTAATTTGATGAAATTTGTAATCGAAGTTTCATTCGTCATTAAAATGTAATATTAAGCACAAAGTGCAAACTGTATGAGGCAAACTACATGTAGTAGCAGTTGTAGTAGTAGTAGTAGTAGTAGTAGTAGTAGTAGTAGTAGTAGTAGTAGTAGTAGTAGTGTAGGTAGCAGTAGTGGTAGTGGTAGTAGTAGTAGTAGTAGTAGTAGTAGTAGTAGTAGTAGTAGTAGTAGTAGTAGTAGTAGTAGTAGTAGTAGTAGTAGTAGTAGTAGTAATATCATCATCATTGCCATCATCATCATCAACATCATTGTTATTTTAACTTTAATATAAACACTTATTGTAGAAGAGTTGAAAAAGTGGAACATTATTGGAAAAGTTGTAATTTGACAGTTTTAATGTCTATAATACCAAGAATAATAATATATAGATGATTTTAAAACTTTTTCATATTTCATAATGTACAAAAGAAAAAAATACCTGTAGGACAAGTGATCTCTTCCACAAAGAGGTGGATATTCAGCGCGCATGTGCATTTCAAGATGTTGGAAGAAGTCGTGGTCCTCGTGAGACGTAAACGGCACCAGCATACCAATGGTTCCAGACAGCGTCGTGTATACAAGAGATTCTGATCCACCCGGAATGAGCGTGGCCTTCTGCAGAGACAAAACCGCCTCGCCGATGTGGAACGAAATGCAAATCTCCGCTTTCTGTGATGCGGCGTTGCACCATCCTCGGTCCCACAGAGATCGGTTTCCTGTGGGGTCCTCGTCAACTTCGTCGTTGACCTCGGAAGACAATCGGATCACGACGATGTTGCCGAACTTGTCTGCTCCCGCAACTGTGTTATAATCCAGCAAGGAGCCACACGTTATCCAGCGCGGATATGTGTCATCCGCGTAAATGATCAACTGATTCTCTTCACGGCGGTACCGCACAAAGTGAAAACTTTCTTGCACATCGCACACAACGATGCGATTGCCCATGGTCAAGATTTGCACGACCATGTTCGGAATGTGTTTGTTCTCACATTTTCGCAGCATCTTCTTCTTGCCTAAGTCGTAGATTCTCAGCAAGTGACCGACACCGATCAAAACTCTACCCTGGAAGGGCGTAATGGCTAACGGTAGGTCTTCAACTGGAGTTTTATGGAGCAGCTCCAGCTTGTGGTCATCTGTAAACCGGTATGCAAGGAGAAAACCACCATTACATTGTCGAGGACTCAATGACATTTCTTTGGCTATGCCGATCAAGATGATCGATTCATCGGGCGTAACACTGAACTTACACAAAGCAATACTAAAAGCAGCTTCATTCTGTTCCAGTTGGATTTTCTGAATTGTGTCTCCGGTAATCGGATTAAGAATGCGAATATTTGAAGCCCACATTCCTGGTCCCGCTTTGGGAGAGCTGAAAACGTTTTCCGGTAGGTCTTCGTTCATGAACGCTTGGGCCATTTCATCGGCCAACTCTTTTTCCTCGTCTCCGGCTGCTTCCTTCATTTCTTCGGCCATTTGTTCTTTCCTGATCTTTTTTGTCAACTCGGTGTAGCTATTGTGATCTGTTTCAAGGATTACCAAGTTACCAGTTTCTGGATGAATCACGAATTTCCTTGGCGTGTACTGCAACGGAAACGAAACCTGGTTGAAAACGGCGCCAAGCTTCTCCAGAGCCAAGATACGAAGCGTGTTAGCAGAAATGGCTACGATACCTTCAGGACACTGTTCCGATGCAAAACCGGAAGCGTACTCCAGTGGATCGTATGAGAGCGGAGTAAGGTGAAAGCGTGACTGGTAAGTATAGCTCAACCAAGTGCGGCTAGAAACAGCCAAAACGGCTTCGTTTCCCTGCATCTTCAGCCTAAACAATTTCACTGGTCTGGAACCCAGATAACGTGTCCTGGTATCTGAAAGATCGCCAGTGACTGCATCAAGGACCGTCCGCAACAAGACGCCATTCTGCAAACCAATGTTGAGGAACAATTGCCCCTGCGTTGCAGATTCCTCTTCTGTCGCCTCCGTGCTTCCCATTTCTACGATACATAGAGATTCGGGGGGTGCAGGAAGGGCCTGCATACTGAGAGGAGACAAGCAATCTGAGGGATCCAAGGAGATGATTCGAACTGTGTTGTCTGACAAGCCAACTGCCAGAAACCTGGATCGCTGCTCTCCACTTGGCACACTAGCCAAAGACATGCAAATTACGTCAGATGACATCTCCTTTCGTTCGGTGTACTCGTTCAGCTGTCCAGTAGGATCCATTTCGAAGTAAACTAATTCTCCGCCTGTAAGTGCAATGACCACCTGCCGCTGATTGACCGCACATTTCACGATCGTCTTTTTCCCGGGGGATTTCCACTCATTGACTCGCTTGTCGGCTCGGATGTGGCGAATGCCGTCTGGATATACTTGAATTAGGGCATCGTCACCCAGCTGCGAACAGGACAGGGTCGGTGTGGTTCCAAGAAAACCAGAATCGGTAACTTCCTCAACTGTCTCACCGATTGACAGTACAAGGGTAGCATTGACGAAAGATACCACGATGTAAGCATCATACTCTTCTTCTACTGTCTTCCGTACGGTCCACACGGCATTGGGATTACCTGGCAATTCTGAAACGGCCATTTCTGTAACTTCAAGTCCGTGGCGAAGAACTCGCAGTGACGACCTGGGGCCTCGTCCGCACAAGGTATATAATTGGGGTGTGTCTTCGTTGGCAAGATCGGCAATCTGACAAGTCATGATTGGTGACAAGCTATCCAGTTCGTCGACGAGAACCAAATTTCTTAACTGTCGTGGTGCAAAGAAGAATGTATCCCCTTCCTCGATGGGAAGAGCACTAGAAAATTCGGGTTCGTCGTCGTTGTCGCCTAAAGAAGTTATTTGGTAAAGGTAATGGTTGCCAAATTCTGAAGCAATAAAAAGAAACCCGGTTCTTAGGACACACATTGATGCAGCAACAGGAACAGTATCAAAGTACTTTATTCGGATTTCTGTCACCATATCTTCATCGGTTTCCAGCGTTATCTTAAATATGTCACCCTGTTCGGTCTGTGCTAAGAAAAAGAACATGGATTTTGTCTTGTGCGTTGCCGAGCAAACAAATATCATTCCCCTTTCAGGATCGTCCAAATCGTTTCGCCTGTGTGGAATGGGCATTCTGATGTCTGGTTGATCCCCTAAGTTCTTATAGGTGACGTAGTTCTCAGAGCAAATCAACACACCACTTGGACCATCGTTGCCACCTGGTACAGAAATGAGGAAGTTCCCATGTTCCTCCAATGGCTCGCTGTACTTGCGCACGACGTGATTTAATCCGAGATCTAATTCATAGTAAGTAAGAGTCTGTTGTGTGGCTTGCGCAGCTTCTCCCGTCGGATCGTGATCAGCTTCTTCATAATCAATTTCCAGACATGCGAACATGGGATTCTCAAAACCGACGTCTACGCCAACAGAATGGTACATAAGCGTGTTTGACTTGTGCGCCTCTAGTGGAGAGGAGATCGTCAACCGTGCTTGTGCGTCCCTGTTCAGAATATAGACAAGCTTCTGTTTTTCCACAGCCCCTATCAGAACAGCACGCCCCTTGGGATCAATAGCCAGGTATTGTCCAGGGACGATCCTTCTGCATCCGCTCTTGCCGAAAGTTTCTTGGTGGATTTTTTCGAAAATATTCTTCTGTGGTTGGTACTCAAGAATGACGATTCTTCCAGAATCCGAGCCGACAACAACATAATCCTTGTTGCCACCTGTAAGTCTGAATGCCATCAGCGATCGGACGATACCGAAGACTTCAATGCCCAACAACGTATGAATCTTTCCGGTATTTGCGTCCGGTCTCATGAGTTCCAGGATCTTGCCACGAGACACCACAATTTCTTGCTGTTTAGTTCCAGAAAAATTGCCGTGGACGGCATGGGTTATGCCGGTTGCGCGCTGCAAAGTAAGATTGTACAGATACATCTCGGTGAGTGTCAGTTGTTGGAAATTTACCTGAAAAATGAACGATAAACTTGTAGCAGTGGCGCTAAACAGAAGCTAACAGCGCCACCTATGTTGGGTTATGGTAAATATTATAGACAATTATTTTCTCAGCAGTCAAATTGGCACTTATTAGCTATAACTAAAAGCCCTGGAAATGTATTCAAATTCATAATACATTTAAGCTAAAACATTGAAATTTGTTTTATACAGCAGGTAGTGTAAAAACTGTATGAATTACGAACTTGAAACTATGAAATTTATTTCAAACATAATAATATACATATATAGTATATGTTATCATGCCACACATATACGTATTTCTGATAGTCACTACGTGCGGATAGCATTACAAGATAGATTGCTACAATGTAAATCAAATTACAACAAAATAATCCGCAAAACACTAGCTTGGACAGGTCAGTGCCTGAAATGACCGATTACTTTTAAAAATTCTGCTAATACTGGTAACACGTCCACACACTACACTGTACAGTAAACTAATCTGGAAATACAAGCACAAGTTCATAATGATCATACAACGTGCAAACAAATACTGTTCCATATACCTCTTGGCTTTGAGAGCAGATGCAGATAAGTGAGTAAACAGTTACAGATCATGTGTAGAAAAACACAGCTATTATGCAACTGTAGCTATTAAATAAGACCTAATGATTACTAACATAAAGAGGTAACTATTAATTTATATTGAATTAATTAAGACTTTAATACTGGTGACAAGCAAAGGAAAACTGAAAAGATACTAACGGTAATACTTAGAGATATAATTAATCTTTATATATTAAGAAAATATGATCTTTTGCATTTGCATTTTCTATGGGTAATCTTTGGTTATATGGTTAACCTATAATAAAGGCAAATAACAAAACCAAAATTATGTGGTAAGGTTTCGGTGATTGTAGGGAAATAATTAGTCACATATAGAAATTTTTGTATATACAGTGTTCCGTTCCAGGCCCACCTGAAATAAGTGAATTTCCGCGAAGTAGGGAACCGCTTAGGTTCGCTGCCAGAAACTGTAGAAGTTGCAGAACGTTTGGGCGGCATCGCAGGGCTTGAAAAAATTCAGTCTCTAACGAAAATTTCACAAATAGCGTACACAATACTGCAGATGAAAACTACGCACACGCGACAAGTAGCATCTCTAGCGGGCGCCGAATAAATATCTAGTGTAAATGGTACTTTTTAATAATTTATAACATTCTTTTAATGTTAGAATTAAGATTTTTAATATATTTTTATACATTTTGTGATTTTTTATGCAAATTCATCAAATCTATACATTACTGTACAATACGTACTATGCATGTGCAAAAATACTTTAGACGGAGTACCGCAAAAACCCATGAAAAAATGAAAATACCGCGATAAATATTTTACATTAACATTTTCGAAAACCCGCGAAACAGCGAGTCCGCGATAAACGAACCGCGAAGTAGCGAGGGAACACTTTATACATATATGTATTGCAATATATAACCTTGAGGATTTGGAAGAAAACTGAAGCTTAAAAAAGTAGCAAACAATAGAATTTCAACTTATAAAATTCCGTTCCCACGTCAATGTTAGTGTTACTTTTACTTTCAGATAAACACCAATAACTGACCAGGTACCGGAAACTATAACAAGTATAAGTACATATATAAAGTAAAGATATCTGCTAGTATGGAAAGTGTGTAAATGACCACTTGGTCGTGCACTCCCCTCACACAACATAAAATTTCCCATTGTCTATAATACTGTTGTAACTGTGTAATATTATTAGGTGTGAAATAAATTCCATAGTTTAATAAATTTTTCATACAAGTGGGACAAGACACATTGTGCGAGTAAAAGGCTTTCTTATAGTCGCTTTGTCTTTTCTGCTGGTGCATTTTAAAACGCGTTTAGTACATTACAATAACAGCTGACGAAATTCAAATGTATACTAGTATATGAAGGAGTTGGAAAATTCGCACCTGTGTTTCTATTTGAAGTTATTCTCGGATGAATAAAGTGGACAAATAAAAGTATTTAAACGTTCGTAATAACTCTCAACCATAAACTGACTAAAGCAGAAATAACCTTGCCGTGCGCTAACAAACTGTGCTAATATGGTTTTGCCGTAAAATATTAACAAAAACCTTTAACACGCCGCCATGAAGATAAAAGAAACGCTTAAATGTGGGGAATCTTCATTTTCTCTGTGTCTCACGCAACTTTTACGAAAAGATTTCCGCAAAACGACTACGGTGAGCAACTTGAATGGTTGAATAGGTTTGACAAAAGTTTTGAAATTTAGTGCTAGTAGCATGGCTTTAAAAGGAATCAAGGTTATTGAAATGGGTGGACTAGCCCCCGCTCCTTATTGTGGCATGGTGCTGTCTGACTTTGGAGCAAGCGTTATTAAAGTGGATAAGGTACAGTATGAGTAATGCTACGTTGCAAGAATTGTTAATGTTAGTAATCACATAAACAGGTGATCAGCATTTGTATACGTTCACATGGTTGTGCTCGCGGATCTGGCAAGGGGAAAGGTGTTTGGCAAATTAATTATAATAATCAATGTGTAGAAACTAAAGTTTTCTAAGGCTCCTATATCTAATAACTAAAGGGGTGAGTGAGTAGATGACCTACGGTCTTTCCTCGCCCCATCTCCACAGACAAAGTTAGTTTTTAGTAAAACGAAAATTTGTGACACAAATTGGAGAAAAATAAAATGTCTGTTCTCTCCACATACTAACTGTTTCTGTAGGCATCAGCATGTTACATTGCCGGCGCTATTACACTTTCGCACCTCCTAGTTTTTTCTGGCCTATTGTTTGTTTTCACGCCTGCAGGCCAGAAAGCAGACCAACAGGCATAATATACACCATATTCCCATAATATTATTGGTTTATAGGCCTTACAGTTCCAGATTAAAGTCATATATTACTTACCGTCACCAACACGCAAGAAGCTCCACGTGAATAACTGTGTTTACCCCACTCATGCGCAACCGCTCTCGCGCAGTGGCATATGTGGCCCTTAACCTGTATTTTTAGTTTCTTTGCATAATTTATGATTATTATGGTTGCAGCCATGGGAGTTTGTATTGTATTAATCGCGGTATCTTCGCTGTTTCGATGGCATCAGAATAGTGGTAGTGATGATGATAACGATAAAAGTAACATTGCAATAATGGTGGTGATAATGAGTATATAAACCTAAAATGCCATTATAGTCCTGTGTCGGTCATTATCTTTTCTTCAAAAGACTTCCCGATTTTTTTGTTTCTTCTTCACTGTATCGTCAGACCCAAGCTGGCATATACGAGGAAATTATTTTAGACGACTACAGTTATTTATCAATAATTTTATTTATTACTGTAGTATTATTAGATTATAAAAGTAAAGGTTTTTCTTGATTTCGTAAATGCGGTTAAGATAAAAGTGTGTCACGTGCCTTTTAAGCTAAGCCCTGATAATGCATAAACTAGTACGAAATTCGTCACGTGACTACACACACAAACATGATGGCGATACGAACTGTGAATACAACGTAATTATTGGTAATTATACACTAAATATATGAGTAAATTACCACGAGATTAGCGGAAACATTCACTGATGACGTGAGAATAATAGAATAATGACCAACGAGCCTAGAAAAGAGTAATAACCTAGAAAAAACTAGGAGGTGCGAAAGTGTAATAGCGCCTACATCACTAAATAGCAATGCGATTTTTGATTCAGGTGATAATCAACTGAGGCCGAAATAAATTGAAAGTGAATTAAATTTTGTGCATTTTTTGTGTTATTGCACTGCCATTTAGCAGCGTGCTTTAAATCATTTGGAAACTTTCGAAATGAAACCTGTATAAATTTTTGTAAATTTTAAAGGTTCGCGAACTCCTGAATTTGGACAGGCTCTGCCGAGGCAAACGGTCGATCGCCGTAAATCTAAAACAGCCAGAGGGGATCAATGTCGTAAAAACAATGTGTAGAGATGCTGATGTTCTTATTGAACCTTACAGACCCGGTAAGATAAAGACAAAATAATAAAACTATTTGTGCGCTTGTATAGCAAAATTGTGCTTAAGTCGACAATTAAGCTTTTCTAGTTATTCACATATCCTAAATCTGCATTTCATGAGGATCATTTTGATACCATGCTCATCGCTGTATGTTATTTCTAAGCTGAGATAATCCACATTAAAGCTGAGGTGCAAACTACGCACTAAAAAACATAATCTTGAGAAAATCGTTATTGAACTCAGCCATTGTTTTTTGTCACGTACAAAAGTATGGTTGCTATGGACTTTGCAAGAATGCATTGAAGTTATGTTTAAATCCTGTAGATGGCTCTTCCTGATGAAGATCTGGGCTTGGAAACAGAAAAAGCCCCGAAGCAAAATGGCTTCCTCCATGAGTTGAAAATACAAGTTTTTCTCAATTGTAGTACTAGTGTCTAGTCAGAAAAGTGGGTACGAAAAATTAGATTTCTATCCTTTTGATACCAAGTTCATCGCTCTATGTTATTTCTAAGCTGAGATAATCCACGTTGAAGTTGAGGTGCAGGCTACACAATGAAAAACATGACCTTGAGAAAATCACTGCTAAAGTTAGCTATTGTTTTTTGTCACACTTCTACAAAACACTCTAAAAATGTTGGTTGCTATGGACTTTGCAAGAGCAAATGGAAGCTACGTTTAAATTCAGTAGATGGCTCTTCCTGAAAAAGATCTGGTCTTTTCAACAGAAAAAAGCTGAAGCGAAATGACTGCTTCCACGAGCCACAATCGGAGTTTGAAGCAGAAGTTTTCTTACAATTGCAGTACAAGTTTCTAGACAGAAAAGTGGATAAGGTGTTATAAAATTTGATTTTAGTATTTTTTGGACATTTACTTGAGAATTTGATGCTAGAATATAAAATTCCAATATATTTAGCATTTGTTTTCATAAAAAATAAAAAATCGACATTTGACGAAATTTTTGGGTCATTGTACTCTGAAGCATCATAACGTAGTTTTAACTATGCCGACTTATGAATAGTTTTGGTTCGAAAGCATATATTTTATATTATCTTAAAAGATAAAAAAGCACTATTCTTAGGTAAAGCTTTAGAAAATTACACTCCTATCTTAGTTTACCGGACAAAAGCGGGGAGACGTCGGTCCGAATTTGGATGTCCGTATTTTCCGATAGTAAACTAATATAGTAGGTGCCGTGTATTAGACTCATGGTAGTAAATGTAGAATCAATTGTCTCTAAAACGTCTAATACGGGAAGCTCCTATGCAAAAGTATTTAAAAACTGTCGGCAGTTGACTGAAATAACTCCGCATAACTGACTTTAAACCACTTACACACGCTGATTAAACCACTAAACACGCTAATATGGAAGCTACACATGTGCTGTAAACAGAGTGACTGCCCGCCAACTAGTCGTCAGCTAGTGAAATAAGGTTGTTTGTGTCCGTAGTGTGCGGGACTTTTTAATGGGCCGGATTTTGTAAGAATTTTCCGATATCTGTAAAAGCAAGGTCCTGCAAACCGATATATGAGTGAAGTTTTTGAAATTTTGCATCACTTACATTCTGTCTTATTGCATACAGAACTTGCATTGGCAGTAACGCCGTATAAAACTTGTAAATTTAAACTCCGAGTCAGTGATGCACAGTAGGATAGCAAAATTGTGACGTTTTGCCACGAGATACAAACATTTTAAGTTTGTAAAAAAAGGGCGGATTTTGAAGGATAATTTGATACTTTGAAGGGGGAGAAGCACTGAAAGTTCGTGGTTCCTAAATTACCCTTTCTTTAGTAACCAAAGCCGAAAAGCGCGAATAAGAAAGAGAAATGCATTTATAAGCAGAAAACCGTACTTACTTGTGCTTTAAATTGCTAAAAAAAGGAGAAATAGTTAGCTAAAATGCTAACATATATATTTTACAATATTTACAAACACAGTAACATTAATAACAGTGCAGCAAACAAACAAATAAACAAACAAATTAATATGAGCATAAACATTTATAAAAACTATGCATAAGCCGTCTAATGGGGGTAATGTTCTGTGTGCTCTAAGACACAGTATCTAGACATTACCAATGATTTAGTTTGACAGAAGGCTTTTATAACATACAATATTCATAATATCTAAAAATATGCCATGCAAGGTCAAAACTACCTATGACTGCGGCTTCAACATGTTTAAATCACAACTGTATGATACTTGATAGTTATTGACAACTTTCTCTTTCAGTTATAAAAAAAATTCAAATGGGTAAGCTTAAAGCTAAGTAAAATAACTTTGTATGGAAAGTCATTTGCGACAAACTTAAAAATTGTCTTCTCTTCCCCTTTAATTTGCGTTGTTTATTTATTACAGGTGTTATGGAGAAGCTTGGACTCGGTCCACAGGTTTTGATGAAGGATAATCCGAGGTTAATTTATGCACGACTGACCGGCTACGGTCAGAGCGGACCACTGTGGAAGCAAGCCGGACACGACATCAACTATCTGGCCATATCAGGTAGATTTCATAATTCGATTTGATTTTGTCATCAGTTTGAGATCGAGTTCAAGTACTGGCATGCCGAGAAAGAATAATAACATTTGTACGCTTGCTTAACAAAAAACATCCGTAAGTCAACAATTAGGCTTTTCTAGTTATTCACTTATCTGAGTCTTCACTTCCTGACTCTATCCGAGCTATCTGCTATTGTTGTGGAGATCCATTAGAATTAAATGGAAAATTGTAGAAGCAATCGTAGATTCTAGAACTTTCTATACACGATGTGCATAGTAGTTTCTAGATTATAATCAATAATAATCTTTTTTCTACAAAAGTATTTAAAAATCGCATAAGAAAGCTTGGTTGCTATGGACTCTGCTAGAGCACATTGAAGTTATGTTTAAATCACAAAAAACCCTCAACTTACACAAAGCTTAAAAAATTCGTGTTGAAATTTTATACCACTTTCAAACTGCCTTTTTGCATATTAGACTTGCGTCGGCAGTAACGCTGTATAAAACATGTAAATTTAGACTCCTGCGATGACCGTCAGACGCAGCCATTTTGACGACAGGTCATTTGAAACAAGTTTAGATAACACGGAGTAAAGTTTGAAAAAATAATCAGAGCATTCGTATCGTACATGCCACTAAGTAAGTCAAATTTTAAATTACTGTATCTTGTCAATAAGTTTAAAAATATGTTTTTGGTTAGTGAGTGGTGCATCCTGGTGAGTCAGCGAGATATGACCAACTGGTCAAAGCATTTTAAATAATTAATAATTTTCTTTTCTAGTTACATAAGTCTTTCAAGTAGATAAGCAAAATGCTAAATAACATTGATTTGCAGGAAAGATTTTTTGGACATAGTTTAACATTTGCTTTTCTTCCCCTGATTTTCGTTGTGCATATATGACGTCAAGTAATGGAGCCGTCGGAACAGCATTTCCGGAGATTTAAAATGAAAACAAACAAAAAATCCTTTCAAGCAAGTATGACATATGCATAAAATCGATATAAAGTAATATAATATTTCTGAAACCAACTTCAGGTTCCCCTTTTTTCTCTTTTAAATCCAATAGATGGCTCTTCCAAATGAGGTTCTGAGTTTGGCAACAGAGGAAATGTTTTGTGACATACGTTAGTGTTGTTTATCGATACTAAATTTGTTGGTACTTGTATACATAAACTATAGCAAATGGTTGGCATCGTTATCATATTTTGCCATTCAAAACACAGACTAAAGACAAATGTTTCTCTTCCTGTCTTATCTGAGCATGAAAAGAAGTTTGCAATGATAAATGTCAAGCTATTTTGAACCCCCATGTGAGCAATACCTATTACTCATTTAATTTATGACATTTATTAGTAGGTAAATAAATAAATAAACAAACTAGTAAAATTTAATAAAGATGTTATTTACAGTCATAGTTTTATTAAAATATGTTATCTATGGTCGCAATTTCTGTTTTACCTGTAATCAGTTCCGGCTCGTAGCTAAGCACAAAATTAGTTGGGGTGCTGCTTCGGAAAATTTTTAACTAATGTTTTAATACTGTGTAAAAGGAAACAAACGCATGTTGTAATTGTAATTATAAGCAAACAAACGTATGTAATTTTAATGTTGTAATTGTAATTTTAAAGGAAAACCGGATGATTGTGTAAATACGAGTGCAGAACAAAGAATGCTCTAAAAAATTGAAAGCTACAATAGCTTATTGTAAATCAAAGCTTAGATTAAATAATAATTACCTCAGATGCTCAAATTTCGTTAAACTTTCAAAGCTACGCGCAGTGAATCTACTAAGATTGGCAGCGGCGCCTTTTTGTGACATTCGCGTGGCCGACAAATAGAAGACGGTACCGTGATAAGCATGATCATGAACTGCAGTGTTAGTTTCTGACGTGATATAGCATAGAGCCAATTTTTCGTGACATCATGCATTTAAGCAGTACTGTAACACTTATGAAAATGTGCTTAATGCGCAAGGGAAGACGCCTGCCATTGCACAAACTGTGGTTAGTTTCTGACGTAAGCAGTAGTTTTGTTCGGTTGCCGTTAATTAACTTTCTAAGCTAATTATTCAAATATAAGGAACAATTGTTAACTTTTATAGGCAAGAAAATGTAAATTAAAATGAGATCGAGTCTAAACAATCGTCCGGTTTTCTTTTAAACAAACAAACGTACAAAAGTTTATACATGAACTTGATAAAATCCTAAACAGAAAATATTTTTTGCTTACTAATAACCTAAATTGTCAAGTTCAAGGTTGATCCATTCAAGGTAGACACGTGACAACAAACTGTGTGAGCAACAGTGCTTTTTCTACCTGGGCTCAGACAGTGAAAATAGGGAGTCCTGTTGTTGCGCAGTACCTATACACTGCCTGTAATTATCAAGCATCTATTGTTTACATTTTTAGGTGTCTTATCCATGCTGGGAAGAAAGCACGAAAAGCCGTATGCTCCTTTGAACTTATTAGCTGACTTCGCTGGTGGTGGTCTCATCTGTGCTTTTGGGATTGTTACTGCATTGCTAGAACGCGAGCGGTCAGGGCTGGGACAAGTGATAGACACAAGCATGGTATGACAAGTGATTATAGAACTTGAGCGATTGCATTGTTACTGCATTGCTAGAACGCGAGCGGTCAGGGCGGGGACAAGTGATAGTGCATTGTTACTGCATTGCTAGAACGCGAGCGGTCAGGGCGGGGAAAAATGATAGACACAAGCATGGTATGACAAGTGATTATAGAACTCGTGCGATTACGTTGTTACTGCATTGCTAGAACGCGAGCGGTCAGGGCTGGGACAAGTGATAGACACAAGCATGGTATGACGAGTGATTATAGAACTCGTGCGATTGCGTTGTTACTGCATTGCTAGAACGCGAGCGGTCAGGGCTCTGGGACAAGTGATAGACACAAGCATGGTATGACGAGTGATTATAGAACTCGTGCGATTGCGTTGTTACTGCATTGCTAGAACGCGAGCGGTCAGGGCTGGGACAAGTGATAGACACAAGCATGGTATGACAAGTGATTATAGAACTTGAGCGATTGCATTGTTACTGCATTGCTAGAACGCGAGCGGTCAGGGCGGGGACAAGTGATAGACACAAGCATGGTATGACAAGTGATTATAGAACTCGAGCGATTGCTTTGTTACTGCATTGCTAGAACGCGAGCGGTCAGGGCGGGGACAAATGATAGACACAAGCATGGTATGACAAGTGATTATAGAACTCGAGCGATTGCATTGTTACTGCATTGCTAGAATGCGAGCGGTCAGGGCGGGGACAAGTGATAGACACAAGCATGGTATGACAAGTGATTATAGAACTTGAGCGATTGCATTGTTACTGCATTGCTAGAACGCGAGCGGTCAGGACGGGGACAAGTGATAGACACAAGCATGGTATGACAAGTGATTATAGAACTTGAGCGATTGCATTGTTACTGCATTGCTAGAACATTGATTTTTTGCTGGCAGTTTTTGATGTCTTATGCCTAGTCCAGACAGTCCTTCAAAACAATGACTGACATCCAAAACACTGGACTCTGTCCACACAATCAGTTTTCACTGGCAATTTTTGATGTCTTATGCCTAGTCCACACTGTCCATCAAAAGATTAACATTCAAAAGAATGACATTCAAGACACTGGGCTTTGTCCACACGATCGGTTTTAACTGACAGTTAAGAAAAACTTGAGTAATTAGAAACAAGACAGTAAACAAATAAGAAAAGAACGAAGGCACCAAAATATAATTATGGGTGTTAAAGCAAAACCGGACCCAATCTTAAACTGTAACTCAAAGCAGTCTGCTGAATAAAGCATGCTGTTTTTTCAAAAAATGACTTACGTGAAAGAATTCTTACCACATAAACACAATTTCATGTTCGTGTCACTAGTTCTTCGTTGTTACATGCATTTCCCCATTTGCTAGTCTGACAGGCACTAGCGCCCGCATTTTGAAAAGCTTTGCACAAAAACAGGTGCTGTACTTCTCAGTTCAGATGTGCTAGTTTGTGACGATCTAGACACGTTCGGCAGCTCATGTGTGAGCACAGAGATAAATTTGAAATTTGAATTTTTATCTTAAAAATGTCTTATCTGTAGTTTAATACAACACACTGAATATCTTACAGTAGCACTGTACTTCAATTTTTGGTTTCGCTAGTGGGACATTTTAGCTGTTGAAAATTATGTTAATTTGTGATGTCTTCAATAGTTGGGCTTGCCCACCGTTAATTAAGTTTTTAATCTACTGTTTAATTATCAGAAATGCTTTTGCTGTATTAATTGTGTGCTGTATTAAATTTGATTTGACTTGAAAATGGGATATCAATGGGAAAATGAAAAATCATCTTGTCTTCCTTTAACTGTAACAAAATTTTCCTTGTTTTTAGACAGAAGGGGCAGCCTATGTGAGCACTTTTCGTTGGAAGACTGATGAGACGTATATTTGGGGCAATGAGCGAGGTGAAAATTGGTTAGATGGCGCTGCTCACTTCTACGACACATATAAGACGCGGGATGGCAAATACATGGCTGTCGGTGCCATAGAACCTCAGTTTTACCAGCTGCTGTTGCAGGGTTAGTGTCTTTCACCCATGATAAATTAACGTAGCACATTAATCCAAGCTTATCATCTACAATTACAAGGTTTGTGTATTTTATAAAGGTATGACAGACAGGAGTATAGAACTGCAGTCTTATCATCTTCTATTACAAGGGTTAGTGTCTTTGCATGTGGTAAAGGTATGGCTGTTAGTCCCATAGAACCACAGTTTTGCCAGCTGCTCTTACAACTTTAGTGCCTTTACAGATGGTAAAGATATGGCTGTTAGTCCCATAGAACCACAGTTTTGCCAGCTGCTGTTACAGCTTTACTGCCATTACACATGGTAAAGATATGGCTGTTAAGTCCCGTAGAACCACAGTTTTACCAGGTGCTGTTACAGTTTTATTGCCTTTACACATGGTAAAGATATGGCTGCTAGTCCCATAGAACCACAGTTTTACCAGGTGCTGTTACAGCTTTATTGCCTTTACACATGGTAAAGATATGGCTGCTAGTCCCATAGAACCACAGTTTTACCAGATGCTGTTACAGCTTGTGACTTGTACACTGAACGTATTTTAAGTCATATTGGATTTTGTGCTATGTTGGCTCACAGCCAAAAGCTAATGGGAGGGGGGTGTCAACTTAGTTTAAGTAATTGTGGAGGGACAAGAACCTAACTAATAATCCTCTATGATGAGATACTGAACAGTAAATGTGCCTTAACCATGTTAGTGGATATACTCCCTCCCCTCCCCAAGTGAGACGAGGGAACGGTTAACCTCATTTCCTGTAGTCTATTTTTGATATCATGTGGCACATGTAACTCTGCAAAATTGTTTTTCTTATGGCCGCCCCTCCACTTGCTGTGTAGGCTCAGCATTGCTTACCTTTCTTAGGTAAGCACACGCTGAGGAACATATTACCCAAAGGAAAAAATGCCATGCCGATTTTCTCAGCTTGATATTGGTAATCTATCTGATGGAGGAAAATGTGTAATCTTTGCAAAATGTCTGATCATTCGGTTTTTGAGAAGTTCAATATTTGATATTGAACGTCTGCGACTCCCTAAGGATCATTCTGGATTCTTCCTGTTTTTCTATTCGATGTTATTTTGCAGGTCTGGGATTAGAAAATGCCGACGACGCCCCCACTCAAGCACCGGAAGACTTCGAAACGGGCAGGGCCAAGTTTGCAGAGATATTTGCTCAGAAAACGCAGGACGAATGGTGTAAGATTTTCGACCACGTTGACGCCTGCGTGACCCCGGTTGTGGATCATCGCAGCGCACCGCACTACCCGCACAACGCGAGCAGGGGGTCTTTCATCGACAGAAGCGAGCCGGCCGCCGCACCGCGGTTGTTGCGGACACCGGCTGTGGTGCAAACGAGACTTCCGGCACCGGGAGAGCACACCAAACAGGTACTACGGGAACTGGGTTACACGACGACGCAAATACAAAGGTTGATAGAACTAGACGCCGTCGAAGCCAGCGATTTACAGTCAAAACTGTGAATAAAACTGGCTTCCTTTGAGGAACTTTTCTTGAGTTTTTTTTCTTTGCAGATGTGATACAGTTTAGAAGCAGCAGGTGCAAAATAATTGAAGTTGCTGTTTTCTCAATGTGCAATTTTGGTGTCGGTTTTTTTAATGTTCGATTATCGATTTCAGTTACCTAGTTACCTCCATTTCAATTACCTAGTCTTTCAGTTACAAGACCATTTACTTGAGCTGAGAACTTATGAAAAGAAATCTTGAAAGCTGCAGGGGAAATTACGTTTAGCTGGTACAGGATGGACCAAAAATCACCATTTTACATTTTCTGCCATGCATTGTGTGGTTTTTGTTAGTCCGCATCCACATGAAATATGTAAAGCAAAAACTAGTAATTTGCCATTTCTTGAATTTGTATTCATGTTAAACTAATTAAAAGAAGTAATTAGAAAATCTCTTTAATTATTGATTGTTAATTATTGTTAATTGTAAAGCTTTTTTGTCATTTTTCATCTTGTCATGTGATCAGAAACACTGATTGAAGTTAACTGCTTCTGGACTTCATCATTCAAAACAAGTCTTATAAGACTTATGCCTCTCTTACTACTGTGTGAGAACAGACATACATAAATGATTACAAAATTAGGTACTGTTCCATTCAGGTGACTATGGGCTATCCAATCATGCTATTTGTTTAAACATTTATAAGTGATTTTTTTGGATAAAATTGAGATAAACAGCCTTTTTCAGGTACTGCAATTTAGCTTATCGAGTAGCTTAGTCTGGTGTACACTTGCGTGATCGTACACACTATTTTATTGATCACCTGCTTGCTACAGCCCAAGCAGTTCAGTTTTCTGCTGCTATTCCAGGAAAACAACCGATCAGTCAGGAAGAAATTAAGGTCGTTTCATCGTTTAACAGGAATTTCTCCTTAAAAATAGAGTAGACTTGAAGCCAAAGTGTATATGAGTGTTGTGTCTGCATAGTTGAAATTTTCTGCATTAGCTGATTTCACACAAGTCTTACTGGACGTTCTTACAGTGCAAACACTGCAGTTACTGAAAGCTTTTTTAATTTTTTAGTCAAAAATCGATTTTTAATTTTTCTAAGGTAAGCAAATGCATTTCATATATAATTTTGCATGAAAATCCACTGTGTGAGGAGTAGAAACCTACAAAAATTTTCAAATATAACATAATCGCTGCTTAGTGAGAGCAGTTTTTCATGAATCCATGCAAACTTATGGTCCGTGTATGAGTGTTAAGCAGTTTAATGCTTGCAGTGCTAAATTACATTCTCTAATACTGATGATAATGGTGAAAATGATGGCAGCAATCCTGACGATGGCGACAGTCATGCCAACTACGATGGCAGTTAAATTATGATTGTGTCTTATCAATGAGCTCTTTAATTTTGTTACTACACTGTGTTTCGTAAGGCATTTTGTTCCCGGAGTGATTTAAGACCGGGGTCATTTAAATTCATCACGTTCTAACATGACAGATTTCTTTGTCATGTATGTAATTGGTCCCTGTAAACGTTTGTAGATATTTGATTTGTGTCTGTGGCTAAAAGACACTTTGTTGACTGTGATATTGCTATGATAATAATGGTGATTGTTAAAGTTTTTAATAAAGTGTCGTAATGACTAGAAATTATATTACAGATTTGCTTGTTTGCAAAGTTTTCTTGAAAGTGTTGTTTTGCAACTAGCTGTATTTTCTGCTCGTAGCTGGAACCAAATCATGCACATATTTGGTCATAAATAGCTGCATTTTCTGCTTATAGTTGGGGCCAAAATCATGCTCATATCTGGTCGTAAATAGATGCATTTTCTGCTTATAGCTGGAGCCAAAATCATGCTCATATTTGGTTCTAAATAGCTGCATTTTCTGCTTATAGCTGGGACCAAAATCATGCTCATGTCTGGTCGTAAATAGATGCATTTTCTGCTTATAGTTGGGGCCAAAATCATGCTCATATCTGGTCGTAAATAGATGCATTTTCTGCTTATAGCTGGAGCCAAAATTATGCTCATATTTGGTTATAAATAGCTGCATTTTCTGCTTATAGCTGGGACCAAAATCATGCTCATATCGGTCGTAAATAGATGCATTTTCTGCTTATAGCTGGGACCAAAATCATGCTCATGTCTGGTCGTAAATAGATGCATTTTCTGCTTATAGTTGGGGCCAAAATCATGCTCATATCTGGTCGTAAATAGATGCATTTTCTGCTTATAGCTGGAGCCAAAATCATGCTCATATTTGGTTATAAATAGCTGTATTTTCTGCTTATAGCTGGGACCAAAATCATGCTCATATCTGGTCGTAAATAGCTGTATTTTCTGCTTATAGCTGGGACCAAAATCATGCTCATATCTGGTCGTAAATAGATGCATTTTCTGCTTATAGTTGGGGCCAAAATCATGCTCATATCTGGTCGTAAATAGCTGCATTTTCTGCTTATAGCTGGGACCAAAATCATGCTCATGTCTGGTCGTAAATAGACGCATTTTCTGCTTATAGTTGGGGCCAAAATCATGCTCATATCTGGTCGTAAATAGATGCATTTTCTGCTTATAGCTGGAGCCAAAATTATGCTCATATTTGGTTATAAATAGCTGCATTTTCTGCTTATAGCTGGGACCAAAATCATGCTCATGTCTGGTCGTAAATAGATGCATTTTCTGCTTATATCTGGAGCCAAAATCATGCTCATATCGGTCGTAAATAGCTGCATTTTCTGCTTATAGCTGGGACCAAAATCATGCTCATGTCTGGTCGTAAATAGATGCATTTTCTGCTTATAGTTGGGGCCAAAATCATGCTCATATCTGGTCGTAAATAGATGCATTTTCTGCTTATAGCTGGAGCCAAAATCATGCTCATATTTGGTTATAAATAGCTGTATTTTCTGCTTATAGCTGGGACCAAAATCATGCTCATATCTGGTCGTAAATAGCTGTATTTTCTGCTTATAGCTGGGACCAAAATCATGCTCATATCTGGTCGTAAATAGATGCATTTTCTGCTTATAGTTGGGGCCAAAATCATGCTCATATCTGGTCGTAAATAGCTGCATTTTCTGCTTATAGCTGGGACCAAAATCATGCTCATGTCTGGTCGTAAATAGACGCATTTTCTGCTTATAGTTGGGGCCAAAATCATGCTCATATCTGGTCGTAAATAGATGCATTTTCTGCTTATAGCTGGAGCCAAAATCATGCTCATATTTGGTTATAAATAGCTGTATTTTCTGCTTATAGCTGGGACCAAAATCATGCTCATATCTGGTCGTAAATAGATGCATTTTCTGCTCATGACTGGAGCCAAAATCATGCTCATATCTGGTCGTAAATAGATGCATTTTCTGCTCATAGCTGGAGCCAAAATCATGCATACAGAGACCAAATCTCTTTATGTAGTCATAGGGGGTCAATATGTGGTCGTAGGAATTAGGCTAATTTATTAAAGATAATGTTTACCAATATCGTTATTAGTTCATCAGTACTGAAACATGTTTATTCTAATACTTAAATTTTTCTCAATTTTACAGTTTTGACTCTATTATAGGTTGTATACTGGCTTCAATTTAGGCATACCTGTAACATTTAATAAAAGTAGAGAAATTGGTCCAATAATTTTAGGTAAATTCAATGATACCAACTGACCAATTTCTGTCCCAATGGTCACAACTTCTGCAGAATAAGAACGTGTATTAACATAAACCAACTTAATGACCATAACTTGTTCGAGAAAGGAAGTGATAAAAAAGTGCGCATCAATGCGAAGAGGACAAACAGAAAGAAAAGTAGAAAGAGAAATGAAGCAGAATGTTTCTGCTGCCAAAAGTGTATTAATGAATCTATCGCCATTTTGAAAAGGGGTTGTTATTTGCAACAATGCATTGTGGATTAAAACAAGTGGTCTCCCATTATAATTATATTTGTTGCTACTTTTAGAAGGAATCCATTACATCCTGGCGCCATCTTCTGGAGAACTGTGGAAAATATTCACAGTTTATCACACTAAGGTACCATGACTTTTAAAAATCTTGCTTGATTCATACATTCCACAATTTCCCTGCTAACTTTGATTGAAGATATTTAATGTGCACTGTTAAAAAATTGGTCGGGAAAAGAGAAATTCATCCATTGAATAACAATGATTCGTTGTTTGTAAGAACTCAATTGTGACGACTTGTTGGAGACAATTCAGATGTGCAGTCATACACCCATTGTTAAACACGCTAGACTTAATAAACAAATTGTTTGTTTGTGAACCGTAGCATTGTTGAGAAAATTCCAACTGGGACCATTTTGAAACGAATACAATTCTTGGAATGTAGACCTAGGCAGTTACATAACAATGTTATGAAAATGGTAGTTAACTGCACCTATTATGAACATGTATAATATGTAGACGTCTATTATTGGAAATTTAATTCAAATTTTTTTACAGCAAACATCTCAACGATATTTTGCAACAGGCTTTGGACCCTAACTCATTTCTATATAGACTGGCAGATTATGAAATAGACTGGCACTTCATCTTATTTGTATAACATTATACAGACAGATTACGAAGTAGAGTGGCACTTCGCCTTATTTGTATAGCATTATATAGACAGATTGCGAAATACACTGGCACTTCGCCTTATTTGTATAATATTATACAGACAGATTATGAAATAGACTGGCACTTCATCTTATTTGTATAACATTATACAGACAGATTACGAAATAGAGTGGCACTTCGCCTTATTTGTATACCATTATATAGACAGACTGCGAAATACACTGATACTTCGCCTTATTTGTATAATATTATAAAGACAAGATTATGAAATAGACTGGCACTTCACCCTATTTGTATAATACTACATAGACGGATTATGAAATAGACCAGCACTTCACCATATTTGTATAACATTATGTTAGCAGATTATGAGATAGAATGGCACTTCACCTTATTTGTATAACATTATATAGACAGATTATGAAATAATGGATTAAAAATAAACATAAAAGCACAAGTCTGTGCTAATTGCAAATCTTATTCGATTTTCAAAACAACAATAAACATTTTATTGAATATAATAAATAATAACAAAACCATTATATAACTTTAACGCTCAAGCATAAAACAGAACAAGAGACAGAGAACAATACATTATCTTTATCATTAAAATACATACGAGTATCACAAGCTTTTGTTATCTGTGAGCCTACTACCATAAACATTTCTGATAGTTCGTCATCATCATAGCCATCATCACCGTCACCATCACCATCATCGTCACCGGCATCATCAGCAACTTCAATCATAAGCTTCCGGAAGCGTGGGATATGTGGCCATGCGCAAACGTTCCACGTAGTTCTCCATCGTTGCCAGCTTTTTTGTCATGTGCTTCACGAGTGCTGCCATCTGGCTTCGCTCGACGATATCTTGCATGCGCTGCCTCTGTACTCCCAGCATGTTGACCTTCCCCTCTGAAAGAGAAGGCGAGACTGAAATCAGATCGTCGCTTGCAGTACTAACTGTAGTTTTTTTGAACATTTCTGTAGATGAAATTAGATTATTCGTGCATTGTGATAGACAGGTTTCCCACAGGATTTTGAAATAAATTTCCATGACTTTTCCCTGACCAAATATTGATTTTCTATCACCAAGATAAGCACAAATCGCATTACCAGTACACATTCATACATTTTTGTGTAAGGACATTCATACATATACTCATACATGTTTTGGCCAATCATTACTTTTTAAACAGAAATCTAAACTGGGAGCCTGATATAGCAACATTTTATTCTTGAACACGAATCAATGAAAAAATTGTTTGGAAAAATATCGGTTCACTGTGATTATTTTTGCAACGTTTTCCAATTTCCTTGACCTTTTGCCCCATTTTGCCCGACTTTTCCATGATAGCCCGTATCTTCCAGGATAGTCCCTGACCGAGGGAAACCTAGAGTGTGAAACCCACGGTCGACGTGGAAATGACAGAATGGATGGTCCAAAGTGGCAACTGCGAAACAGTGGCAGTAGCAGCAGTAACAGCAGCAACAGCAGCAGCAGCAGCAGTAGCAACAGCAGCAGTAGCAGTACCGACAGCAGCAGCAACAGCAGCAGCAGCAGTAGCAGTACCGACACACACAGTGCATCCCCCACTCACATGTGAAATTTCTGCCTGTCTATCCTCCTTTGGAAGCCAATTGGCTCCTATTTAAGAATCCCTGATCTATATTAATGATTTTCAAAGCACTAGAAAACACTACTCATAAATGAAGCTTAAAGATTGGTTTTCAAATTTTGTATCACTTTTCATGCAGAGCTTGTATCAGCAGTAACGCTGTATAAAGATTCTAATTTTAAACTCTTGCGACGACCGCTAGGCACAGCCATTTTGACATTTGAAACAAGTTTAGATGAGATTGTGCAGCATTAGAAAAAAAACAATCAAAGCATTCATAGCACTCTTCACTAACTAAACAAATTTTTAAATTACTTAAGATTGTCAATAAGATCAACAATTGCATTTTTTTCAGTAGTGCACACTGGGATGGTGAGCCAATAACGTTTTAACATTTGGCGTGAATATTTTAAATTATTAAGAATTTTTTTGCAGTTATATAATTCGTCCAAACAGGTAAGATTAAAGAAAAACCGGGTGATTGTGTAAACACGAGTTCAAAATAAAGAAAATATTGAAAACTACAATAGCTTATTTTAAATCATACTTAGATTAAATAATAATTACCTCAGATACTTTTGTTAAACTTTCAAAGCTACTCGCGGCTCAGTGAATCTACTAAGATTGGCAACGGCGCTGTTTTGTCACGTTCGCGTGGTCGACAAATAGAAGGTGGTACCGTGATAACCATGACCATGAATTGCTGTGCCAGCTTCTGACGTCATATGATGTAGAGCCCATTTTCGTCACATCACGCGTTTCAGCAGTAACACTTACGCAAACGCGCTTGACGCACAAGGGAAGATGCCTGCCATTGCACAAACTGTATTTAGTTTCCGAAGTCTTATGACGTAGAGCCCGTTTTCTTTACATCATGCGTTTCAACAGTAACACTTACGCAAACGCGCTTGACGCGCAAGGGAAAACGCCTGCCATTGCACAAACTGTGGTTAGTTTCTGACGTAGCAATGGCTGTGTTCGGTTGCCGTTAATTAACTTTCTAAGCTAATTATTCAAATATAAGAAACAATTGCTAACTTTTATAGGCAAGAAAATATATATTTTGGACAGTAAATTTAAATGAGATTGAGTCTAAACAATCGTCCGGTTTTCCTTTAATGCTAAGTAATATAACTTTTTTGTATGGAAAGTTTTTCTGGGACGTGGATAGTCTAAAAATTTCTTTCTTTCCAGCCCAGCAATAAGTCGAACTGAGCATCAAACAGCAGACATTGATAAAATTTCAAAACACACTAACGAATAAGATAAGTTAATAAACCTTTTGCACAGTTCACGACGGCAATTATCAGTGGACGTGAACATAGTGGTAATGACAGTGGCAACGGTAATGGCAGCCATAAATATAATAATTTTCATCTGTTTGATGATACACTGCTGTTGTTATGGTAGTTTCACGTTTGAATGTTTGACTTGCACGTGAACTTTTATAAAACTCTTTCATTTTGCTAGTTATAGTTATAAAGTGGAAAATGACAATTTTGATGATGATGATGATAATGATAATAATAATAATAATAATAGTAATAATGATGATGATGATGATGATGATGATGATGATAATGATAATAATAATAAATTGTAAAAATTATAATAATAATAATAAAATAATAATAATAATAATAATAATAATAATAATAATAATAATAACAATAAAAACAACAACAATAATAATAATAATAATAATAATAATAATAGTTAAAATAGATAAGAATAGTTATTAAAGTTATAATAGTTAAAAAGATAATAATCCAAATTGTAATGTAATAATGCATGCTGAAGTGATGGTTAATTACAAAATTATTACAATAAATTATTATTATTCTAATTCTGATTTCGGACGATGGGTGTGATTTGTTTACTCGTAACCCTAATTTCTGCAGAAGGGCACCACCAGAAATTAGGATTACGAGAAAACGAAGCAGTGTCACATGTTCACTTGGTGGGAGGGCTTTACGCGTGAGTGTTATTCTTTTGCGTGTTCTATCGCGGGGAAGGGGAGGGATTGCGAAATGATTAAAACAAAAGGTAAAGGAAAGGGTTAACTGCAAAAAAGAACACCAAACATTTCATTTTTCGGCTTTTAAAAATATTCTTCAAATAAAATTAATTTAATTAGACAAATTTAATAAGCTTAATAAAACACTTATAAATTTGAAGGAACAAATTGTCGTTATCAGATTAAAATTTAATATTTTTACTTGATTTTTCGAATTGCAAAGTGAAAAGCTTTGACATACAACAAGAAACGTTAACCATTATTATTATTTTTAATATTATTGTTATTATTATTATTATTATTATTATTATTATTATTATTATTATTACAATTATTATTATAATAATCATCATCATCGTCGTCGTCATCATCATCACCACCATCACCATCATCATCATTATCATCATCATTATGATCAACATTGTCATCATCATCGACATGATCGTCGTCATCATCAACATTATCATCATTATGATCAACATCATCATTATCATCATCATCATCATCATCAACATTATCATCATCATTATCATTATTATTATAACAAAACAAAAATAATATAGAGCTACTGACTGAAACACCAAATCCAAATCGTCAGAATTAATTAATCCCACTTATTAAATCCTTGAATGTAATTTTCTGAGCATTAAATGCACCACGACTTAAAACTTGAATAATTTTGTAAGACTTGCAAATGTCAAATATATCGTGGCTTTTATGCGAAACATCAAAATAAAATTTCAGCTGCTTCAGCTGCTGCTTTATTATTCTGACTCTGTGTCATAAATTTTCATATTCCTTGTAGAAAAGTTTATAGGTTCATAAAACGGCAACACGGGTAATCTTTGACAACATTGTACGGTTACCTGATCAGCAAAACACAAGCGTTAGAAAGCGGCCAATGAACGAAATGGCTACATTGAATACATTGTGAAGCGAAGTAATAGCCGAGTGGTCACGATTTAAACTTAGCAACTGTACTTGAGAATGACGTCGAGCCTGATCAGTGATTGGATGTGTGTTTGCCTGGTTTAATATTCGCTCTGTGTGGTTTCATTTGTAAGGCTGATCCTCTCTCTCTCTCTCTCTCTCTCTCTCTCTCTCTCCCACTGGTGCTTAAAGGAAAACTGGACCCCATCTTAAACTATAACCTAAACAATCTACCCTGTAAAATAATTCAGGTTACATTTCAATATTCAATTACACGTCCGATCAGCTAGTAAAATGTTTAGTAGACTATGTAGTTCTGCAACAAACTTTAGGGAATGCCACTGGATGGATGACCTGATCTGAGTTTATGAAAAATGACGTTGTAAACAATGGCAGGTCTAGGGTTGGCGTGTAATTCTTCCGTTATATGCCGGTAATAGAAGAGCTAATCCAATAATAGTGTTATTGACGCTGGTTTTTATTGCAGCATTAATCTTGCTGTTAATGACGGCAACAAAAGCAACAGTCATGAGCAACGGTAACTGTTGCCGTCACTTGTAACAGTGTCTCTGAATTTACTGCTAGCAAAAATGTCAATAAATTTACTTCTTACCTTTTATTTCTTCCGGGTGATTTAGTAGTTAATGTAGCTTAATTTAAGATAAACTGTTAGATGAGCACAACTCTTGCAAACTGTTCGCAATCTTACGAATTTTTGCTTTCTGTGTTGCGAACTGTTTTGCTAATGAAAAACTCACTTTTCGTTTTCCCTGATTGAGCGAAATTTTCCGCAATTTCTAGCAAAACAATTAAATCTGCTGAAGTCGTCGTTTCTCATAGTAGAAACGCTTTTATTCACCAAAACAATTTTTACCTCTGAAAATTACCGTTTGTAAAGAACAACTATCTGCCACTGATGGAGTACCACAAGGAGCTATGCTAGGTCCGCTGTTTTGCAATTTGTATATTTTGGAAACCTTTTTGCGCGTTTTAACGAATACTAACAAGTCACTAATCATCTAAAGACAATATTTTGTAGTTATTACGTAGCTAGGGCCTTGTTAGTATGACAGTGAGTCGACACATCGCTGCCACGAACACTTATTTGCGTCACTGTAAGCAAAATAACGTTTTCTGAACTTCCCAGCGCAACGTGTTGGAAAGCTCTCTCTGAAACTTTTTACCACCAACAATTAGCGCAAACTCGTCTCGCGTTCCCGCTCGCTTAGAAGAAGCCGCGGAAACACCGGGATGACTTCACTTAGGGCGCTCTCTGCCGAAAACGCTTCAGCTAGAGAATGGCTTCAGTTGCCCGCGGATGGCAAGTCTGTCAGCTGCTGTGTATCGTATCAGGTGGTTGAAACAGAAAGCAAATCTTACGCAAAGTCTAACGTGTAAAAAGGCTTCTTTATAGCATTGTTGATAATCACTTGGCTTCGTGTTGTACATTAACAGAAAATATATGCAGGCATTCCGTGAAGCCATTTTAGAAGCAGCTGCTAGCGTTTCAGTCTTGCATAAGACCCCTATGCGGGGTTTTTAAAAGCATTCTTACGTGCACCTGGGCCTGACATCGCTGCTTTCAACAAGTGTCATTAATGCTAATGTTTTGACAGGCAAGGCTCTGTGATCTGAGAGTTCTTTTCACGCGACGCGGTCCGCGCTGGGGATACATTTTATACACTACGGCCAAATCACGTTGAAAACACTGGTTCTCGTCAGATCACTGAAGTTAAGCAACGTAGAGCCTGGTTAGTACTTGAATGAGTGACCGCCTAGGAATACCAGGTGCTGTAGGCTTGCTCACTGACTCCGGCAGCTCCTGCAGCCAACCTGGTGCCAAACGTATCGCTCCGCTTTCCTTTGGACTACACCAGGGAGGAAGAGAGGGGGTTCCTGTTGTCTGCACAACTCAGGATCTCCATACACCTTGCCCAGGCGTGCACCCTGGAGACGTTCAAGGATCCCACTGTTGAGGCACAGTCGACGCTGCAGCTGGTTCAATGAGATCAATAACTTACTCTCTTGGCGCACACTCCATTGTCTTCCGACACAGAAGGATGCCAACAACAACAACTTACAGATTATCCCAGCATGGCCAGTGGCAGAGGATAAGGAGCTATAGTGGCTACAGAAATGTGAATACAGGTTCAGAAAAGAGAATTCTTATGTCCATATTATCTAAGCAAATTGTCTTTTAAAGGAAAACAGGACGATTTCTTATATCCTCTCGGTCACACAGTCCTGGGTTAGGTGGCCGAATGGTTTAGAAACCACGCAGTCTTGAGTTCGATACTAGCAGCTGCCAATGCCACGATTTTTTATATCCTCTCGATCATATAGTCCTGGGTTAGGTGGCCGAATGGTTCAGAAACCACGCAGTCTTGAGTTCGATACTAGCGGCTGCCATTGCCAGGGTGCAATACTCTACATGTTATTTGTTATTAATATGTTGCGTCCTTACTGTTGTAAGTGTAAGTGGCTAAATAGTCTTTAGTGCTAGTCTGTCTTTCTGTCCTGCCCCATTTTGAAGTACTGTAAAAATATGCTTTTTAGCACCTATAATAACGCCAAACGATTTCTGGTAATTAAATAATGTGTTAAATGTTAATCAACCGTGGGCGAGCCCAACTACTGATGACGTCACAAACTAACATAACAAACTAACGTCACAAACAAGCGTGTTGCACGTGTTTGCGTAAGCAAAAATTTAAGTACAGTGCTACTGTAAGATATTCCGTGCGTTGTATTAAACTCGGAAAATATTCAAATTTAAAATTCAAATTTCAAGCAGTCCGCTCTGCTCGCGCGCTCTTGAACGTCGTGCTCTACGTCACAACTGAACAGCTCTGAACTGAAAGGTACAGGCCTGTTTTGTGCAACTTTTCGAGATGGAGGCCATCTAACTACCAATGACAAAATACTTTTAACGGCAAGTACTAGCCATACGAACGCTAAATTACGTTTCTGTTGTAATAATTGTTTCATGTAAGACGTTCTTGAAAAATAAAATGCATTCTTTCAATATTTTACAGGGTAGATTGTTTAGGTTATAGTTTAAGATGGGGTCCAGTTTTCCTTTAAGCACCAGTGGGAGAGAGAGAGAGAGAGAGAGAGAGAGAGAGAGAGAGAGAGAGAGAGAGAGAGGATCAGCCTGACAAATGAAACCACACAGAGCGAATATTAAACCAGGCAAACACCCATCCAATCACTGATCAGGCTCGACGTCATTCTCAAGTGCAGTTGCTAAGTTTAAATCGTGACCACTCGGCTATATCTTCGCTTCACAATGTATTCAATGTAGCCATTTCGTTCGTTGGCCGCTTTCTAGCGCTTGTGTTTTGCTGATCAGGTAACCGTACAGTGTTGTCAAAGATTACCCGTGTTGCCGTTTTATGAACCTATAAACTTTTCTACAAGGAATATGAAAATTCATGACACAGAGTCAGAATAATAAAGCAGCCTGAAGCAGCTGAAATTTTATTTTGATGTTTCGCATAAAAGCCACGATATATTCGACATTTGCAAGTCTTACAAAATTATTCAAGTTTTAAGTCGTGGTGCATTTAATGCTCAGAAAATTACATTCAAGGATTTAATAAGTGGGATTAATTAATTCTGACGATTTGGATTTGGTGTTTCAGTCAGTTGGTCTATATTATTTTTGTTTTGTTATAATAATAATGATAATGATGATGATAATGTTGACGATGATGATGATGATGATAATGACGATGATGTTGATCATAATGATGATAATGTTGATGATGATGACGATCATGTTGATGATGATGATGACAATGTTGATCATAATGATGATGATAATGATGATGATGGTGATGGTGGTGATGATGATGACGACGACGATGATGATGATTATTATAATAATAATTGTAATAATAATAATAATAATAATAATAATAATAATAATAATAATAACAATAATATTAAAAATAATAATAATGGTTAACGTTTCTTGTTGTATGTCAAAGCTTTTCACTTTGCAATTCGAAAATTCAAGTAAAAATATTAAATTTTAATCGGATAACGACAATTTGTTCCTTCAAATTTATAAGTGTTTTATTAAGCTTATTAAATTTGTCTAATTAAATTAATTTTATTTGAAGTTTATTTTTAAAAGCCGAAAAATGAAATGTTTGGTGTTATTTTTTGCAGTTAACCGTTTCCTTTACCTTTTGTTTTAATCATTTTGCAATCCCTCCCCCTCCCCGCGATAGAACACGCAAAAGAATAACACTCACGCGTAAAGCCCTCCCACCAAGTGAACATGTGACACTGCTTCGTTTTCTCGTAATCCTAATTTCTGGTGGTGCCCTTCTGCAGAAATTAGGATTACGAGTAAACAAATCACACCCATCGTCCGAAATCAGAATTAGAATAATAATAATTTATTGTAATAATTTTGTAATTAACCATCACTTCAGCATGCATTATTACATTACAATTTGGATTATTATCTTTTTAACTATTATAACTTTAATAACTATTCTTATCTATTTTAACTATTATTATTATTATTATTATTATTATTATTGTTGTTGTTTTTATTGTTATTATTATTATTATTATTATTATTATTATTATTATTTTATTATTATTATTATTATTATAATTTTTACAATTTATTATTATTATCATT
>JAQGDQ010002091.1:0-15250 GCA_030141605.1 Tubiluchus corallicola
TGGTGTGTTAACTGTGTTTGCAAATCGCGCAGGCACCTGTGGTGTGTTAACTACGGCAATCGCGCAGTAAGTACCTGTGGTGTGTTAACTGTGTTCGCAAATCGCGCAGTACCTGTGGTGTGTTAACCAGGTTCGCAACGCGCAGTAAGTGCCTGTGGTGTGTTAACTGTGTTTGCAAATCGCGCAGTAAGTACCTGTGGTGTGTTAACGGCATTTGCAAATCGCGCAGTAAGTACCTGTGGTGTGTTAACTGTGTTTGCAAATCGAGCAGAAAGTACCTGTGGTGTGTTAACTGTGTGCGTAAATCTTGCAGTAAGTACCTGTGGTGTGTTAACGGTGTTCGCAAATCGCGCAGTAAGTACCTGTGGCGTGTTAACGGTGTTCGCAAATCGCGCAGTAAGTACCGTGGCGTGTTAACTGTGTTTGCAAATCGTGCAGTAAGTACCTGTGGTGTGTTAACTGTGTTCGCACATCGTGCAGTAAGTACCTGTGGTGTGTTAACTGTGTTCGCAAATCGCGCAGTAAGTACCTGTGGTGTGTTAACTGTGTTTGCAAATCGCGCAGTAAGTACCTGTGGTGTGTTAACGGCGTTTGCAAATCGCGTAGTAAGCACCTGTGGTGTGTTAACTGTGTTCGCAAATCGCTCAGTAAATACCTGTGGTGTGTTAACTGTGTTTGCAAATCGTGCAGTAGGTACCTGTGGTGTGTTAACTGTGTTCGCAAATCGCTCAGTAAATACCTGTGGTGTGTTAACTGCGTTTGCAAATCGCGCAGTAAGTACCTGTGGTGTGTTAACGGCGTTTGCACATCGTGCAGTAAGTACCTGTGGTGTGTTAACGGCGTTTGCACATCGTGCAGTAACTACCTGTGGTGTGTTAACTGTGTTCGCAAATCGTGCAGTAAGTACCTGTGGTGTGTTAACTGTGTTCGCAAATCGCGCAGTAAATACCTGTGGTGTGTTAACGGCGTTTGCACATCGTGCAGTAAGTACCTGTGGTGTGTTAACTGCATTTGCAAATCGCGCAGTAAGTACCTGTGGTGTGTTAACGGCGTTTGATAATCGCGCAGTAAGTACATGTGGTGTGTTAACTGCGTTTGCAAATCGTGCAGTAAGTACCTGTGGTGTGTTAACGGCGTTTGCAAATCGCGCAGTAAGTACCTGTGGTGTGTTAACTGTGTTTGCAAATCGCGCAGTAAGTACCTGTGGTGTGTTAACTGCGTTTGCAAATCGCGCAGTAAGTACCTGTGGTGTGTTAACTGTGTTTGCAAATCGCGCAGTAAGTACCTGTGGTGTGTTAACTGCGTTTGCAAATCGTGCAGTAAGTACCTGTGGTGTGTTAACTGCGTTTGCAAATCGCGCAGTAAGTACCTGTGGTGTGTTAACGGCGTTTGCAAATCGCGCAGTAAGTACCTGTGGTGTGTTAACTGTGTTTGCAAATCGCGCAGTAAGTACCTGTGGTGTGTTAACGGCATTTGCAAATCGCGCAGTAAGTACCTGTGGTGTGTTAACTGTGTTTGCAAATCGCGCAGTAAGTACCTGAGGTGTGTTAACTGCATTTGCAAATCGCGCAGTAAGTACCTGTGGTGTGTTAACGGCGTTTATAAATCGTGCAGTAAGTACCTGTGGTGTGTTAACTGTGTTTGCAAATCGCGCAGTAAGTACCTGTGGTGTGTTAACTGCGTTTGCAAATCGTGCAGTAAGTACCTGTGGTGTGTTAACTGCGTTTGCAAATCGTGCAGTAAGTACCTGTGGTGTGTTAACTGTGTTCGCACATCGTGCAGTAAGTACCTGTGGTGTGTTAACTGTGTTTGCAAATCGCGCAGTAAGTACCTGTGGTGTGTTAACTGTGTTTGCAAATCGCGCAGTAAGTACCTGTGGTGTGTTAACTGCATTTGCAAATCGCGCAGTAAGTACCTGTGGTGTGTTAACGGTGTTTGCACATCACGCAGTAAGTACCTGTGGTGTGTTAACTGTGTTCGCAAATCGCGCAGTAAGTACCTGTGGTGTGTTAACTGTGTTTGCACATCACGCAGTAAGTACCTGTGGTGTGTTAACTGCGTTTGCAAATCGCGCAGTAAGTACCTGTGGTGTGTTAACTGTGTTTGCAAATCGCGCAGTAAGTACCTGTGGTGTGTTAACTGCATTTGCAAATCGCGCAGTAAGTACCTGTGGTGTGTTAACGGTGTTTGCACATCACGCAGTAAGTACCTGTGGTGTGTTAACTGTGTTTGCAAATCGTGCAGTAAGTACCTGTGGTGTGTTAACTGCGTTTGCAAATCGCGCAGTAAGTACCTGTGGTGTGTTAACTGCGTTTGCAAATCGCGCAGTAAGTACCTGTGGTGTGTTAACTGCGTTTGCAAATCGCGCAGTAAGTGCCTGTGGTGTGTTAACTGCATTTACAAATCGCGCAGTAAGTACCTGTGGTGTGTTAACGGCGTTTGCAAATCGCGCAGTAAGTACCTGTGGTGTGTTAATTGTATTCGCAAATCGCTCAGTAAGTACCTGTGGTGTGTTAACGGTGTTTGCACATCACGCAGTAAGTACCTGTGGTGTGTTAACTGCGTTTATAAATCGCGCAGTAAGTACCTGTGGTGTGTTAACGGTGTTTGCAAATCGCGCAGTAAGTACCTGTGGTGTGTTAACTGCGTTTGCAAATCGCGCAGTAAGTACCTGTGGTGTGTTAACTGTGTTTGCAAATCGTGCAGTAAGTACCTGTGGTGTGTTAACTGCGTTTGCAAATCGCGCAGTAAGTACCTGTGGTGTGTTAACGGCGTTTGCAAATCGCGCAGTAAGTACCTGTGGTGTGTTAACTGTGTTTGCAAATCGCGCAGTAAGTACCTGTGGTGTGTTAACTGTGTTTGCAAATCGCGCAGTAACTACCTGTGGTGTGTTAACTGTGTTTGCAAATCGCGCAGTAAGTACTTGTGGTGCGTTAACTGTGTTTGCAAATCGCGCAGTAAGTACCTGTGGTGTGTTAACGGTGTTTGCAAATCGTGCAGTAAGTACCTGTGGTGTGTTAACGGTGTTTGCAAATCACGCAGTAAGTACCTGTGGTGTGTTAACTGCGTTTGCAAATCGCGCAGTAAGTACCTGTGGTGTGTTAACGGCGTTTGCAAATCGTGCAGTAAGTACCTGTGGTGTGTTAACGGCGTTTGCAAATCGTGCAGTAAGTACCTGTGGTGTGTTAACGGTGTTTGCACATCACGCAGTAAGTACCTGTGGTGTGTTAACTGCGTTTGCAAATCGTGCAGTAAGTACCTGTGGTGTGTTAACGGCGTTTGCACATCGCGCAGTAAGTACCTGTGGTGTGTTAACTGCGTTTATAAACCGCGCAGTAAGTACTTGTGGTGTGTTAACGGCGTTTGCACATCGCGCAGTTAGTACCTGTGGTGTGTTAACTGTGTTCGCAAATCGCTCAGTAAGTACCTGTGGTGTGTTAACTGTGTTTGCAAATCGCGCAGTAAGTACTTGTGGTGTGTTAACTGTGTTCGCAAATCGCGCAGTAAGCACCTGTGGTGTGTTAACGGCATTTATAAATCGCGCAGTAAGTACCTGTGGTGTGTTAACTGTGTTTGCAAATCGCGCAGTAAGTACCTGTGGTGTGTTAACTGTGTTTACAAATCGCGCAGTAAGTACCTGTGGTGTGTTAACGGCGTTTGCAAATCGCTCAGTAAGTACCTGTGGTGTGTTAACGGCGTTTACAAATCGCGCAGTAAGTACCTGTGGTGTGTTAACGGCGTTTGCAAATCGCTCAGTAAGTACCTGTGGTGTGTTAACGGCGTTTATAAATCGTGCAGTAAGTACCTGTGGTGTGTTAACTGTGTTTGCAAATCGCGCAGTAAGTACCTGTGGTGTGTTAACTGCGTTTGCAAATCGCGCAGTAAGTACCTGTGGTGTGATAAATGTGTTTGCAAATCGCTCAGTAAGTACCTGTGGTGTGTTAACTGCGTTTGCAAATCGTGCAGTAAGTACCTGTGGTGTGTTAACTGCATTTGCAAATCGCGCAGTAAGTACCTGTGGTGTGTTAACTGCGTTTGCACATCGCGCAGTAAGTACCTGTGGTGTGTTAACTGCGTTTGCACATCGCGCAGTAAGTACCTGTGGTGTGTTAACTGTGTTTGCAAATCGCGCAGTAAGTACCTGTGGTGTGTTAACTGCATTTGCAAATCGCGCAGTAAGTACCTGTGGTGTGTTAACGGTGTTTGCACATCACGCAGTAAGTACCTGTGGTGTGTTAACTGTGTTTGCAAATCGTGCAGTAAGTACCTGTTTTGTGTTAACTGCGTTTGCAAATCGCGCAGTAAGTACCTGTGGTGTGTTAACTGTGTTTGCAAATCGTGCAGTAAGTACCTGTGGTGTGTTAACTGCGTTTGCAAATCGCGCAGTAAGTGCCTGTGGTGTGTTAACTGCATTTACAAATCGCGCAGTAAGTACCTGTGGTGTGTTAACGGCGTTTGCAAATCGCGCAGTAAGTACCTGTGGTGTGTTAATTGTATTCGCAAATCGCTCAGTAAGTACCTGTGGTGTGTTAACGGTGTTTGCACATCACGCAGTAAGTACCTGTGGTGTGTTAACTGCGTTTATAAATCGCGCAGTAAGTACCTGTGGTGTGTTAACGGTGTTTGCAAATCGCGCAGTAAGTACCTGTGGTGTGTTAACTGCGTTTGCAAATCGCGCAGTAAGTACCTGTGGTGTGTTAACTGTGTTTGCAAATCGTGCAGTAAGTACCTGTGGTGTGTTAACTGCGTTTATAAACCGCGCAGTAAGTACCTGTGGTGTGTTAACGGCGTTTGCACATCGCGCAGTAAGTACCTGTGGTGTGTTAACTGTTTGCAAATCGCGCAGTAAGTACCTGTGGTGTGTTAACTGCGTTTGCAAATCGTGCAGTAACTACCTGTGGTGTGTTAACTGTGTTTGCAAATCGTGCAGTAAGTACCTGTGGTGTGTTAACTGTGTTTGCAAATCGCGCAGTAAGTACCTGTGGTGTGTTAACTGTGTTTGCAAATCGCGCAGTAAGTACCTGTGGTGTGTTAACTGTGTTTGCAAATCGTGCAGTAAGTACCTGTGGTGTGTTAACGGTGTTTGCAAATCGCGCAGTAAGTACCTGTGGTGTGTTAACTGTGTTTGCAAATCGTGCAGTAAGTACCTGTGGTGTGTTAACTGTGTTCGCAAATCGAGCAGTAAGTACCTGTGGTGTGTTTGCAAATCGCGCAGTAAGTACCTGTGGTGTGTTAACTGTGTTTGCAAATCGCGCAGTAAGTACCTGTGGTGTGTTAACTGTGTTTGCAAATCGCGCAGTAAGTACCTGTGGTGTGTTAACTGCGTTTGCAAATCGCGCAGTAAGTACCTGTGGTGTGTTAACTGCGTTTGCAAATCGCGCAGTAAGTACCTGTGGTGTGTTAACTGTGTTCGCAAATCGCTCAGTAAGTACCTGTGGTGTGTTAACTGTGTTTGCAAATCGCGCAGTAAGTACCTGTGGTGTGTTAACTGTGTTTGCAAATCGCGCAGTAAGTACCTGTGGTGTGTTAACTGTGTTTGCAAATCGCGCAGTAAGTACCTGTGGTGTGTTAACTGTGTTTGCAAATCGCACAGTAAGTACCTGTGGTGTGTTAACTGCGTTTACAAATCGCGCAGTAAGTACCTGTGGTGTGTTAACGGCGTTTGCAAATCGCGCAGTAAGTACCTGTGGTGTGTTAACGGCGTTTATAAATCGCGCAGTAAGTACCTGTGGTGTGTTAACGGCGTTTGCAAATCGCGCAGTAAGTACCTGTGGTGTGTTAACGGCGTTTATAAATCGTGCAGTAAGTACCTGTGGTGTGTTAACTGCGTTTGCAAATCGCGCAGTAAGTACCTGTGGTGTGTTAACGGCGTTTATAAATCGCGCAGTAAGTACCTGTGGTGTGTTAACTGTGTTTGCACATCGTGCATTAAGTACCTGTGGTGTGTTAACTGCGTCTGCAAATCGTGCAGTAAGTACCTGTGGTGTGTTAACGGCGTTTGCAAATCGCACAGTAAGTACCTGTGGTGTGTTAACTGTGTCTGCAAATCGCTCAGTAAGTACCTGTGGTGTGTTAACTGTGTTTGTAAATCGTGCAGTAAGCACCTGTGGTGTGTTAACTGTGTTTGTAAATCGTGCAGTAAGCACCTGTGGTGTGTTAACTGTGTTTGTAAATCGTGCAGTAAGTACCTGTGGTGTGTTAACTGTGTCTGCAAATCGCTCAGTAAGTACCTGTGGTGTGTTAACTGTGTTTGTAAATCGAGCAGTAAGTACTTGTGGTGTGTTAACTGTGTTTGCAAATCGCTCAGTAAGTACCTGTGGTGTGTTAACTGCGTTTGCAAATCGCGCAGTAAGTACTTGTGGTGTGTTAACGGCGTTTGCACATCGTGCAGTAAGTACCTGTGGTGTGTTAACGGCGTTTGCAAATCGCACAGTAAGTACCTGTGGTGTGTTAACTGTGTTCGCAAATCGCTCAGCAAATACCTGTGGTGTGTTAACTGTGTTCGCAAATCGCTCAGTAAATACCTGTGGTGTGTTAACTGCGTTTGCAAATCGCGCAGTAAGTACCTGTGGTGTGTTAACTGTGTTTGCAATTCGTGCAGTAAGTACCTGTGGTGTGTTAACGGCGTTTGCAAATCGCGCAGTAAGTACCTGTGGTGTGTTAACTGTGTTCGCAAATCGCACAGTAAGTACCTGTGGTGTATTAACTGCGTTTGCAAATCGCACAGTAAGTACCTGTGGTGTGTTAACTGCGTTTGCAAATCGTGCAGTAAGTACCTGTGGTGTGTTAACGGCGTTTGCAAATCGCGCAGTAAGTACCTGTGGTGTGTTAACTGTGTTCGCAAATCGCGCAGTAAGTACCTGTGGTGTGTTAACGGCGTTTGCAAATCGCACAGTAAGTACCTGTGATGTGTTAACTGTGCTCGCAAATCGTGCAGTAAGTACCTGTGGTGTGTTAACGGCGTTTGCAAATCGCGCAGTAAGTACCTGTGGTGTGTTAACTGTGTTTGCAAATCGCGCAGTAAGTACCTGTGGTGTGTTAACTGTGTTTGCAAATCGCGCAGTAAGTACCTGTGGTGTGTTAACTGTGTTTGCAAATCGCACAGTAAGTACCTGTGGTGTGTTAACTCTGTTCGCAAATCGCTCAGTAAGTACCTGTGGTGTGTTAACTGTGTTCGCAAATCGCTCAGTAAGTACCTGTGGTGTGTTAACTGTGTTTGCAAATCGCTCAGTAAGTACCTGTGGTGTGTTAACTGTGTTTGCAAATCGCTCAGTAAGTACCTGTGGTGTGTTAACTGCGTTTGCAAATCGCGCAGTAAGTACCTGTGGTGTGTTAACTGTGTTTGCAAATCGCTCAGTAAGTACCTGTGGTGTGTTAACTGCGTTTGCAAATCGTGCAGTAAGTACCTGTGGTGTGTTAACTGCGTTTGCAAATCGCGCAGTAAGTACCTGTGGTGTGTTAACTGCGTTTGCAAATCGCGCAGTAAGTACCTGTGGTGTGTTAACTGTGTTTGCAAATCGTGCAGTAAGTACCTGTGGTGTGTTAACTGTGTTTGCAAATCGCGCAGTAAGTACCTGTGGTGTGTTAACTGTGTTCGCACATCGCTCAGTAACTACCTGTGGTGTGTTAACTGTGTTCGCGAAAGTGAAAATGCCGCATGGCGTTTTAAAAACTGCAATTTACTTTTTTTACTAATTTTGTAGTTTTAATTTCTATTTATTTACTAAAGTACACTGCCTTATATCAACTTATAATTTTATATCAGATGTAAAAAATGTTTTTATGAATTAATAACGATAGGCTCATTCAATTACAGCGTTTTAAAAAGCAAATATTTGATTTGTTACTCGTTACCTAACCTAACCTGCTAATTGGCGTTTTTAAATACCTCTAATCTCATTTGTCTGTATTATTATCATTAATTGTTTTTATAACTGAATATTGTTTTTAACTTTGAGCTATTTTGTATGTATTTTTCAGTCTGCACCATGCATGTGCTGGCGCCATCTCGTGGTGAGTCTCGAAAGCTCACGCTCCTACTCTCCTCGGGACTGATTTGTACAATTTGCAAACGGTTTCTGTTTTTATTCTCGTTGTAAAGCTTTGTGATGCAAATCAGACAAATAAAAAAGTATTAAATTGAATTAAATTGAATTACCACCATGTTCTCTAGTAACCTTATTAATATTATTATGTATATAGTTGTAAAGTTTTGTGATAATAATAATAATAATAATAATAATAATAATAATAATAATAATAATAATAATAATAATAATAATAATAATTATAATAATAATAATAATAATAATAATAATAATTATAATAATAATAATAATAATCATAATAATAATAATAATTATAATAATAATAATAATAATCATAATAGTAATAAAAGTAGTAGTAATAATACTAGGATGGCACAACGAGTGGGCATAATTTTCAAGGAAAGAAAAAATTGAAGTACAGTGCTACTGTATATCATTCAGTGTGAAAATGACATATGAAAACTTGACTAACTTTAAGTTTCTAATTCAAGATTCAAGTTTACAGCTGAACTCACACCTGAGCTAACGTGTGCACCACGTCACACCTGAACACATTTGAACTAAGTGGTACAGCACCGCTTTTTGTGCAAGAGGTTTAACCGCGAAGAACTTGTGGTGCGAATGCAATTTCAACTCTGTGCTAATAATTCTTTCACTGAGTAATTCTTGAAAAAATAGTATTTTCCTTTCAACTTTCATAGTTTACATTGTTTTGAGGTGTAGGATCCTCAGCCAGTTTAACCCCGTTTCACGAATAAAATAAAATGATTTTAATAATAATATATCTCTTTAATTTGTTGTTTTTCATTTCTTCCTTTAAATTTTAAAAGAGTTCTGATTAGCATTGAAAGATACTTGAACTTATTCTAATTTCAAATAAAGTTGGGACAAGATGCTGAGTTACACATGATATTGGACAAAGTGAAGATTTTTTTTAGTCGGTGTCATAATTTTATAAACCAAGGGTGCAAAGGTCACAGTTAGTTGTTTGTACAAGGCGAGGCAGCGTTGATGTGACTGTATAAAATTATGACTGTATGTTTACTTTACTCCATCTCGTGTCTGTAGTTACACCAACCATTTATACAAGTTCAGCAGAGAGGTCAGAAAATTGCATTAGCAATTCTACAGTCTGCAGTTTTGCTGAGTCTGCGTTGATAAACCATGATACATACTGTGCCTTCTCTTGGGGCGTACGCATTTTGGGGTTTCAGTTAACAAGACCCTTCTACCAACAGCAGACCTACATAAAACGTGAAATTTCAATGTGATCTCAAACTTAAATGAACACTGAATAAAACAAAACAAATCTGTTAAGATATCTTGTCAACTGCCTTTGTAATAAATTTTTAAAATTGTAAATAGACTTTATAGACACCCTGTACTATACGTTGTGCAAAAACAATTGGAAGAGTCTATTGCGACGTGGGGGTGCATCTGTCTTTCAGCAGCAGTTGCGTTGCGTTTCGTGGCGATTTAACTTCAAAATTAAGCAACTTAAAAATCAGATTATGTGTGCGGGCACTGCTGTTGCATTAGACACTTTTTCTTGCAACTGCTAAACACACTTGAAGCTATTTTTTCCTCCAAACGTTGCTACCTTTACCGCTGCAAGAAAATGCAGTGAACTGCTGTGGCACGCTAACTTTGTTCACGAGTTGCCGAGTCACAGTCGTGTTGAATGCACAGCTCAGATAATTCAGTTCTCAGTAAAGTAATTCCACAAATTTCGTTGGACAAAGGATGGCATCTTCATTAGATGAGCCGCAAACTCCAGCTGAAAGGGTTGATGCGATGGGTAACTGGAACGAGAGATACGATTATGTTTTTGGTAACGAAGATTTCCAGGAATTATGTGATGTAACTTTTTCAGTTGGTGAAATCATCATCAACGCTAGTCGGTACTTACTTGCACTTCGGAGTGACGTTTTTAAGAGGATGCTGTTTGGGCCACTGTGTCATAAACCTGGTGATGTTATACCAATAACCGATGTTGAACCTGAAGTATTCCTGCTGCTTTTGAGATTCATTTATACTGACAAGGCTGAATTAACTGGTGATAATGTTCTCTCGGTACTTTACTTAGCTAAAAAATACAACATTCGTGAACTTGAAAAAATGGCTGCTGATTTCCTTAAGTCTGAAATCACAACTGACAACGTTTGTACCATTCTCACAGCTGCTTGTTTCTATGAAAAGCGAGATGTAGAGATGAACTGTTTGGAGGTCATTAGTATCGAGACGGAAGCAGTTATAAAGTCCGACAGTTTTACTTCCTTGAGCTACGACAGCTTATTGAGGATTGTCAAACTTGATGAACTGACAATTACTGAAGAGGGGAAACTATTTGATGCAGTTTTAAGATGGGCTGATGCTGAATGTAAGCGAAAGAACCTAGAGCAAAATGTGTTCAACAAGAGAACAGTCTTATGTGACATCTTGTTTCAAATGAGATTTCCCACAATGGACCCAGAGTTATTCATCAAAGGACCGGTAGCAACTGGAATATTAAATGCCGAGGAGCAACTGAATGTTTTTATCAATTATCATCAAGAAGAGACATCAGAATCAATATTTCCAAAAACGCAGAGAAACTACGCAGAAGTCGTGTCAGTCATGTTCGCTATACCTGTTGAGAAAATTAATATATTAGGAATAGAATTAGTAAATCCTAAATCAGAAAAGATTGCAACCATTGGTGATGCTGATAAGCTTGTCATTCGTCTTTGCAGATGTCATGATAGAGACTGCTCCAATGCTGGTGATAACCGTGGTAAAGGCTGTTGCTTGAATTTACAAGTTGATCCCTTTTCTTCTCGTAGCATTTGTAAGAACAGTTACATTGAAGTGATTAACAATAATCCACAAAGGTCACTCAAAACTATTCTAAATGAAGATAAAAAGAAATGGCCCTGGTACTGGCTAGCAAGAAATATTGCACAGTTTAGAACCGTCATGGACCCTGCTTCCGGGTTTATTCATGATGGAAAAATTCGCATAAAAGTTCTGATGCTGTTTAGAAAATGAATTGAAAGGAAAATCATTCCTTGAAACTGATGCTTTCACGATTACGATTGATTGTTTATAGACCAATAAATATTTACACCCCGTACGTTGCCGCCCATTTTGAAAAAGTAAGTCGGTTTGTCATGATTGATTGTGATCAGCATAACAATGTCACGTACAAGCTGTATCGTATGATTTGGCATTCGTAAATCTCCTTGTTCTTCAACATTTTTTCATTCAAGATTTTGGTCAACTTATAGCCAACACAGAGAAAATACCAGAACTAATCGAGTTGTATTTAGGCCTAGGTACATCGTATAGTATACAATAATTGTGCTTGTTTAGGCCTAGGTACATCGTATAGTATACAATAATTGTGTTTTTTAGGCCTAGGTACATCGTATAGTATACAATAATTGTGTTGTTTTTTAGGCCTAGGTACATCGTATAGTATACAATAATTGTGTTTTTTAGGCCTAGGTACATCGTATAGTATACAATAATTGTGTTTTTTAGGCCTAGGTACATCGTATAGTATACAATAATTGTGTTTTTTAGGCCTAGGTACATCGTATAGTATACAATAATTGTGTTGTTTTTTAGGCCTAGGTACATCGTATAGTATACAATAATTGTGTTGTTTTTTAGGCCTAGGTACATCGTATAGTATACAATAATTGTGTTTTTTTAGGCCTAGGTACATCGTATAGTATACAATAATTGTTTTTTTAGGCCTAGGTACATCGTATAGTATACAATAATTGTGTTTTTTTAGGCCTAGGTACATCGTATAGTATACAATAATTGTTTTTTTTAGGCCTAGGTACATCGTATAGTATACAATAATTGTTTTTTTTAGGCCTAGGTACATCGTATAGTATACAATAATTGTGTTTTTTTAGGCCTAGGTACATCGTATAGTATACAATAATTGTGTTTTTTTAGGCCTAGGTACATCGTATAGTATACAATAATTGTTTTTTTAGGCCTAGGTACATCGTATAGTATACAATAATTGTTTTTTTTAGGCCTAGGTACATCGTATAGTATACAATAATTGTGTTTTTTTAGGCCTAGGTACATCGATACAATAATTGTGTTTTTTTAGGCCTAGGTGCATCGTATAGTATACAATAATTGTGTTGCTTTTTAGGCCTAGGTACATCGTATAGTATACAATAATTGTGTTTTTAGGCCTAGGTACATCGTATAGTATACAATAATTGTGTTGTTTTTTAGGCCTAGGTACATCGTATAGTACACAATAATTGTGTTGTTTTTTAGGCCTAGGTACATCGTATAGTATACAATAATTGTGTTTTTTTAGGCCTAGGTACATCATATAGTATACAATAACTGTGTTTTTTTAGGCCCAGGTACATCATATAGTATACAATAACTGTGTTTTTTTAGGCCCAGGTACATCGTATAGTATACAATAATTGTGTTGTTTTTTAGGCCTAGGTACATCGTATAGTATACAATAATTGTGTTGTTTTTAGGCCTAGGTACATCGTATAGTACACAATAATTGTGTTGTTTTTTAGGCCTAGGTACATCGTATAGTATACAATAATTGTGTTTTTTTAGGCCCAGGTACATCGTGTAGTATACAATAATTGTGTTGTTTTTTAGGCCTAGGTACATCGTATAGTATACAATAATTGTTTTTTTAGGCCTAGGTACATCGTATAATATACAATAATTGTGTTTTTTAGGCCCAGGTACATCGTATGGTATACAATAATTGTGTTGCTTTTTAGGCCTAGGTACATCGTATAGTATACAATAATTGTGTTTTTTTAGGCCCAGGTACATCGTATAATATACAATAATTGTGTTGTTTTTTAGGCCTAGGTACATCGCATAGTATACAATAATTGGTTTTTTAGGCCTAGGTACCTCGTATAGTATACAATAATTGTGTTTTTTAGGCCTAGGTACATCGTATAGTATACAATAATTGTGTTTTTTAGGCCTAGGTGCATCGTATAGTATACAATAATTGTGTTGCTTTTTAGGCCTAGGTACATCGTATAGTATACAATAATTGTGTTTTTAGGCCTAGGTACATCGTATAGTATACAATAATTGTTGTTTTTAGGCCTAGGTACATCGTATAGTATACAATAATTGTGTTTTTTTAGGCCTAGGTACATCGTATAGTATACAATAATTGTCTTTTTAGGCCTAGGTACATCGTATAGTATACAATAATTGTTTTTTTTTATGCCTAGGTACATCGTATAGTATACAATAATTGGTTCTTTTAGGCATAGGTACATCGTATAGTATACAATAATTGTTTTTTTATGCCTAGGTACATCGTATAGTATACAATAATTGTTTTTTTTATGCCTAGGTACATCGTATAGTATACAATAATTGGTTCTTTTAGGCCTAGGTACATCGTATAGTATACAATAATTGTGTTTTTAGGCCTAGGTACATCGTATAGTATACAATAATTGTTTTTTTAGGCCTAGGTACATCGTATAGTATACAATAATTGTGTTTTTTTAGGCCTAGGTACATCGTATAGTATACAACAATTGTGTTTTAGGCCTAGGTACATCGTATAGTATACAATAATTGTGCTTTTTTCATCATTGTGCATCGACGATAGAGTAGATTACAGAGGGCACTGTTGTTGATGTTGAAAAGTCACCTGTAGCCTCTTTTGCATCTACAACCTCCCATGTTTTTTATAATCACTAGCTGCGTCATTTATGCCATTAGTAATGACGTCATCTGCAAGCTTATGGTTATTTTTGTTAAAGTTAACGAGCCTTTTATTAAATAATTTGACGCTAATTTTTTTGGCCCACCTGTATAATGACTTTACGATTACCATCATCATTTGAATAATTATTTCACTTGTTTCTGATATTATTGTGTTACAGATACATTTTTTGTTAAATTTGTATTTTTGTATACCTGTGTTTTTCCTCACCGGTGTATATACTTCGATATTATTCTGATATTTACTCATTATAGTACGTACAATTCGTTTATTATTAGGCCTATGTTTGCTTCAAATTACCATCAATCACGTTAATAAACTATTATTATATTTGAACAAAATCAGCGTGTTGCAATAGTTTCTTCACTACAGGCAACTATATAATATATAATTTATTTATTAAAATGCAAACAAGAGCTGGACCACTACTGAAAAAAGAAAGATCTTAAATCTTCATTAGCGATCAATAGAGCTCAAGAATTCAGTTTCTATACACGGAAAACATGTTAAAAAATTGTCACATAACTCAGACTATTAGAAAATGAAATGTAGTGTCTCTAACTAGCACTAGATGGCGAAAGTGACCATGCAGAACCAAATCTGAAAAGGTAAACAAAATACGCGAAACGGAAAAAACTGTGCAATTTATGAGAGTAGAGTACAGTAAAAACAACTAAATATGAAAGTGTCTCTAACTAGCACTAGATGGCGAAAGTGACCATGCAGAACCAAATCTGAAAAGGTAAACAAAATACGCGAAACGGAAAAAACTGTGCAATTTATGAGGGTAGAGTACAGTAAAAACAACTAAATATGAAAGTGTCTCTAACTAGCACTAGATGGCGAAAGTGACCATGTAGAAAATACAAACGGAAAAAAGTATTAAAAAAGAACTGTCTTGTGTCTACTATACTATACTCCCATAACTTGCACAATTAGAAAATGAAATGTAGTGTCTCTAACTAACACTAGATGGCGAAAGTGACCATGTAAAAAAGTGAAACGGAAAAAAGTATTAAAAAAGAACTGTGTTGTGTCTGCTGTACTCTACTCCCATAACTTGCACAATTAGAAAATGAAATGTAGTGTCTCTAACTAGCACTAGATGGCGAACGTGACCATGTAGAAAAGGAAAACGGAAAAAAGTATTAAAAAAGAACTGTGTTGTGTCTACTGTACTCTACTCCCATAACTTGCACAATTAGAGAATGAATTTAGTGTCTCTAACTAGCACTAGATGGCGAAAGTGACCATGTAGAACTAAATCAGAAAAGGTAAACAAAAGGTCTTTAGTTAGCACTAGAGTGAAAGAATAATTACCACACAAACACAATTTCGCGTTCGTGCCACTAGTTCTGTCCTGTTACATGCATTTCATCATTCGCTAACTGGACGGGCACTAGCGCCTGCATTACGGAAACGCATTGCACGAAAACAATTGCTGTACCTCTCA
>JAQGDQ010001053.1:0-26296 GCA_030141605.1 Tubiluchus corallicola
CACGTTTGACACCTCATGCGTGAGCACAGTGGCAAATTTAAAATTCGAGTTTTTATCTAAAACTTGCTTAAGTTTTAGTACAACACACTAAGTATTTTACAGAAGGATTGTACTTGAATTTTCGTTATGTCCCCAGAGTAATCAACAAGGCAAATGATATTTGATTGGCTGCTAGGTAGTCTTTCCCAAAGTTCCCCTCTTGCCCAAAAACGGCTAAAATAAATTGGTCCTGCTAGAGTTGACTCGAAAATGAGGGAACCAAATACAAATTTGCTAAAGTCTCTGCCATCTCCTGTCTGGGCTGACCAATTTGAGAGAAATCAGCAGACAATGTAACCTGAGCAATCATTTACCTGCATTCACCTACCTGGTATTTCAACCAATGACAACCCCAATGAATCATTTTTCCTCTCAACAGTCAACTTACCGAGCTCTGTCCACTTTTCAAATGTAAATTTTGGGCATGGCTTCTTATTTCAGTAAACTTTCTACTTGTAATTTAGCTTACACCTGTAAAATGCACCCACTATTTTATTGCATTAGGAATTCTGAGTATAAATTTTTGCAGAAACATAACGAGAAGTTTCAGTGAAGAAACCTGTTTTTGGCAACCTGACTTGTGGCAGACATTTTATCCTCTGCTGAATGATAGTCTTACACAGTTGGAATTGAAACTTGCATGCTGGCAAACATTCCACTGAAGTCTCACCATTTAGTTGTACCACTGGAATCGTTAGCTGTTGCCTAAGGCTGAACAATTAAGCCTACAGATGGGACTGGTTGCAGCCCGTATTTTTCTGTATTAACTTAAAATGCTCTTGCCCCATAAATAAATAAATAAATCTCTCTTTACAGCACTTTAGGTTCGCAAAATCGTAATTAAAGGTACAGCAATAAAACCTGCCAATAAAGTAAAACTTAAACGAATCAATATTTCATCTAAAGTCAACCGACTAAAAGAAAATCTCTAACTCTACTAAATAATTTTGTAGCCTCGTGCACAGACTAATGATATTTGAAATTATGCAACAAAAACTGTTATCTTCCTTTTGCACTGCATTTGAAAATCTTGTTGTCACGTTGCGGAAGGCATTATTCAGCTTTCCTTTATTGTGTTAACTCCATTCAAAGTGGGAGGATTGATTTTAAAGGGAGGGGGTGGAGGTTTTTGCCCTATTATGTGCTTAAACTTTCGTTCCCTAAAGGACTCAGAACATGTTACGCGAATTTTATTTTAAAGACTCTTCAAGATAAAAACATCTATAAATCGAAATTCAATCATCTTACCTGAACGAAATTCACAGATCCTACCTTCTGATTAACTGAAATTTAAATATTTCCCTATTTCACCTGTGCAAAATCTATAAAAACAAGTGCAACATTCTTATTCCTTGTGTTCAGGGGTTACTGGTATTAGTTTGAGTGCCAAACAAGGACAAGCCTGATCCCTTTATGATCCTGTCTCCTAACTGTTTGGGTGCCAATGTGAAGTAACCTCTCAAAGGTAGATTCCTTTTTTATGTTTTGTGTTTAGCCCAGCTAGTTGTTCATTTCGATTAAAAAATTCTTTCTTACATTAACATTTTAATTTTACAAAATCACTAAATTATGGGCGGGGCTTATGCCACTTAATCAATGCTAATTAATGTGTCCCAGGCATTTGGTTCACTAATCTCGTTTCAGGATGAGGTACTCAAACCATGGCGTCTCGCCCACTGATAGCTCTGGTTGAAACCATCCAGGGGCTACTACAACTACCCTGGTGGCAAGTACTGACGACAGAACAGTAGTTATAGCTACTTTATGTGTTTCACTTAATGCATTTTTGATTAAGTATAACAATATTTCTTTTACAAATTATCATTACCAAACGAATTAAAATGAAGAAAACATAATTATGTTAATGAATAATTAAACTAGAATTGTAAATAAGGTGAGTGAGCTTTAAACAATCAATAAGTAATCGACAAACGGGATGGACAGTCACCAACTTGTGAATGAATGAACAAATGAACGAATGAAATTTAATGAATATGATATTATTATAGAAAATTAAGTTATGTAAAAAATTGTTTAGTTAAAACTCTTGAGTAATGAATTTGTGAGCATTGATGTAGACACGGTGCCTCATTGCAAGTAGTTTACTAAACAAGCTTACCTGGATGAGAGAGAACCGCAACACGATCCCAATTATGTATAAGATCGGCCACAGAACCTGCTGAGCTTCTCATCGCCCGTAAATTCACTTCAAATGAGTAAGTGCCTGATATAGGCGCCTTGAATTTTCCTGTGAAGTAAAAAACCAAATTAATGTTTATATTTTTATCTAATTTATAAATTTAACTAAAAAGCATCCAAAAGTTAATCCAAAGCTGCACATATGTGATCTTTGTTCTTTGTTGTGTAATGTAATGTAAAATTTATTCATACTATGTACTATAGTACATAAAATCTTAGTGCTGAAGAAATATATGCATTTAAAAATCAAAATATTGAACTGCTGTCTATTTGCAACAGAGGCAGGGAGGATGATACTGCAGCCATAACAGAGTTGCTTTGCAGGTTTATGCTTAAGCTAACAAATGTTTAAGCTGAAACAAAATTATTGATTCATATAATTGAATTAAATTGAATTATCGATTTATTATTAAGCATATTGCATACACAGCTTACCGAAATAACAACTCTGGAAAAAATGACACAGGTGGCTCGTTTGTTGCAAAACATGTGAGTGTAAATAGAGCTGGATAAGAGAACACAACTGACCACTGACAAGGGTCTACAGTACACCTTCCCATTTCATAAGCTCCCTTTGTGCAGGTGATTACTTTTTTTACTACTAGACAGTCAGAATTTCAATCTGTTCTAGGTAAAGGCACATTCACACTTGAGGGTTTACTGTAACAATATTTAATTTCATTTTTTTTAAATTTAATTTCAATTTTTTTTCATTAGCCTACTCCATCACTGAGTTTGTTCCCCGTTCACGCCCCCTCAATCCAGACAAGAAAGTAAGAATCACCACCCGCAGAGGCTAAAATGCAAAACAGACCGAAAAACGTAGTCTTAGAGAAAAACAATTATGTGAAACGATTACTGAATTCGAAATTAAAAGTTGAAAATAATCTCATTTCCTTGTTCAATTAAGTTAAAGTCAATCGTCGTATTTCACATAATAACAGTTTTTTTATAACAGCAAATCAACTTAGAAAACTACCAACAAAGTATGGCTCAGCTGTTTCTGTAGAGTATGTAAAAATAAATGTAATAAATGCAATTAGATCATCCATTATCCATCAAGCAATTCATACGATCTGCATTACGTAATGGTTCATCAGTATGAATCATCATAGCTTGACAGGTAACAGAGACATCAACTGCAATAGTAAAGTGTGAACTAGCCTTTAGCCAGTCAATGCAGTTTTAATACTACGGCTGTACACCTTGGTTAGGTAACTTCCCTGTAAAATACGAATGCTAGTGTTCTTGTCAAACGCACAGGTAATTTCACGATTTTTTGTAGCTAATCCAGCATAAAAATTATTCAACATAAGTATTGGCCTCTGTGATGAAAAATGGTGCAACAGATGGAAAAAGTAGTAAGTATTGTATTTGTAAGGCCATCTTAATTTGTACCGAGAACAAACATTTTTGCAAGACAAATCTGCATCATTGATAAAAATCAGCATCTTTGATAACTTCGTTTGTAAAGTTCAAATGCAAATGTCACTTAGCACCCCATGATCAGTAACAACATTAGCTTGAAAAAAATAATTTTAGCACATTGCTGTGCTTGGCTGAACTTAATGCTGGTCAGTGGTCAAAGTCACTCCAGTTCACAAGGTTCACAAAACCTTGTTGTGAAGGTAAAAATAGGACCATGAAAGAAAGGAAATTAAGCAAAACAAATAACATGAATCTGATAACAAATCATTTTCATACGTTGATATACAGGGATTACGATTATCTCCTGTAAATAATTATATGAATTCAAGCAGTTCTCTGATTGTAAACTGAAGGGTTGTCTTCCAAAAAAGTTCCTGGTATGCTAATATAGGGCTTAGCTAAGGATGGATTATGTCCCTTTGGAGCACCTAGGCTAAATAACTTTTAAAAACTTTGCATATAAAATTAACGCGAAGGCCTATCTAAACACAACCATGGTGAAAAAGCATATTTTTATAACCAGCATTATGACAATAAAACAATAAAAATAAATAAGCTTGTCATATTGATATCATTTCAGTTCATGAAACAATTTGAAAGCTTTAACATTTGGAAATTTAAAATCGTTGTTTTATAAAAATCCTAAGATTCAAATATGTTGAACTAAGATCAATCATGCTGTCTATATTTGAAACATAGTAAGTCAATGGAATGGGGTGCCATGATTTACAGTTAGGGCTCCACATGCACGCACGCATCAAACACACACATACGCATACACACACCCTCACATATACACATGCAAGCACGTATGTTCTATTAATTTACAGCATTCTCAAATCAAAACCCTAATGAAGCTCTTAGTAGGCTGAAACGCGTCTAGAACGATAATAAAAATAATAAAAATGCTAGAGAAATCTTATCATGCCGAAAATACAAGTAATTGTTTTGTATTCTGTCTGCTTTCATTAAGTATAACGTTATTTTACAATTATATGAAAGTAACAATGTTCTAGGGAGGATCATTGCTCCCACATCTGAAACGCTGTTTCCTTGTTATTATTTCAATAAAACCTTTTTTAACACTGAAAATGGGTGATAATGATAATCAATACAACAGATTATCAGAATTCCACACAGTTATAGCAAGGAATGTGAGGTGAATTTTTCCTGTATGATTTTCCAATAAATCCTGCTAGGACGTTATAGTTGTGTGGAATGAAATGTCAGCCAGAAAATTTCAATAATGTTTAGATAGTATGATGATAGAAGCAAATATTATATTATTTTCTTGTTGGGATGCATTGTTAACTTATAGCAAATCACATACCAGTAGACGACGAATAAACGTTTCCATGATTGATTCGGCTCTGTGTGAATTTTATAATAAATCCTGTGTATCCATAGCTGGTTTCTGGGTAATGAACAGAGAAAGCAAATGCTGAAATGAAAATGTTACTTATCATCATTATCATCAGGAGCTGGTCAATATTATTATGTCAACACAGTCAAAGATGTTTCCACAATTATCACCATCCTTTCCATTATCCAGGGTAATTTGGTACCAACAACATGGATTAGCCACAATCTATTCAGTACATCAATCATTGTGAACTCATATCAATACGTTCTTAAACATCATTGTGCCGTCAATGGCGACTCAACATGAAGGGCTGAACTTTGTAACCCAGGATGGTTTGCCCTAAAAATAGGACAGGAATAGGAGGAGGCATAAACAAAACTACAACTAAGAAAGAATTGAGACTACATGAAATTGGCCAAAGAGAAACAAGATCAGTGAATTATGGTGGATATTGAAATGTTTTTTTTAATTTACAGCTGACATGTTTGCATTAATGCTATTCTGCTACGTCTTGCTGTATTTGTTTGTATTTATGGTATCAGGATGAGCAAATGGGCTAATAAAGTCCTCTGTTGTTCTATGAACAGTTTCGCTCTGTCGAGTTGCTCACATCAACCCTCAGTGACTCATGCCAGTTATTCTGGATATTGCTAGATTTGTTCATAACATGCATTGAAAGTGAAGCACAAAGGGGAAAGTAAAACATATTAGCCAACCAGGTCAGAGGCTTAGAGACCGTTTGCAGGAAGTAAGGCAACAATGCTTGTTGCACTAGAGAGAATTAAAAATGAATTTGCAAAAATGAAAATATAAATTAAAGTAATCAGATTGTAAGCTAAGAAAAGGGTTAACACAAACTTTTGAGTTGTAGTTTTTTAGTGAATATTTTCTGGAAGCATTACTGTGTAATTGAGGTACCCCCACGAGACCTTCAAAACAACAAGGCTAGTGACACTAAAACTTTTATAGATAACAAAGTGATGTGAAAATAAGAATAATAAAAATTGTCTCAAGGAAGGATTACTCATTTGGATATTGATGATATGTGAAAGATCAGTGCACTGGCTTCATTTAAAATCACAGGTAAATATTAAAAAAATCTACATATTCAGTGATGCTAAAAGTATCAGATTCTATATAGAGAAACGTAAAACTTACGCTTCACAGAAATGTCTATTATCTTTGACGTTACTGAGCCAAGAGCGTTTGTTGCCACACACTCGTATTTTCCTGTATCTCGACTCCTCACGTCATGTCTTGTAAGAACATCGCCTGTGTCAGGTAAAATATTGCGATCTAGTTTCCAGGTGAAGGTTGGTGGTGGATTAGCATCAGCTTCACATTTCAGCTTCAATGTTGATAACATCACAATCTTTGTACTTCCAGTAATAATGCTGAGATTTGCAGTGCGTGGTTTGTCTAATAAAAATGTACCATAAAATTTTACTCAGGATATTAAACACGGAGCTTTACATAAAAACACGTATATAGAGTCTTATATGAAAAACAGGTACTTCTACTCAAACGTGCTAGGTAGGAATTAAGTAATTAAATTTCTTGTTTGCTGAGGGATTATATCCATAAAAGTCAACAACCCAGGTTAGTATAACAAGGCGAGTGGCATGGTTGAACGGGTTTTCCCCATGTTACAACAATGTCAGACATTTTTATAACTAATTTATAACTAACTTATAACTATACCTAATGTATAGGCGTTTTAGAGAGTACTTTTATAGTACAAAACTGCGCAGTGATAAATAGAGAAATCAGTTCTGACAATTCTGACTGTAATTCAATATGACGTCTAACAAAGAACAATTGTTGTAAATAATTTACAACCACATCTTGATGAGAATTGTTCATATTTCCCTTCACAGCAGAAAGCAGCTAGAAAGAGCTCAGCGAATGAAACCACTAAAACTAGCTGGTTTCAAACACTGGTGCTTCGTCACCAATTCACTAGCAAACATGCACAAAGCCAAATTTGTACGTGTAAAAAACATAAAACATTTTAGTGTTTAGATTACTTACAAAGAACATTTAGAGAAATATCCGGAATAGAAACATTCAGGGTACGATCTGTTAGGTAACATCTGATGATCTTTCCATTGTCACCCTCTATGCCAGGTGAAAATACATGTCTCAAGGTGCTAGTTGAGGTCACAAGTTGTGTTGTGCTATCAGTCAAGTTTTCTTGGCCAGCAGAAGACGTTATGTCTTCTTCACCTAAATGACGTAAAAGAAGCAAAATAATAACATTAATGTTTTCAGTAGATTATTAGTCAATTTGACTTCTGACAGGGCTACAAAATTCAGCTAAACATTCTAAGTCTGACAGGGCTAGGAAAATTCAGCTAATTATTCTAATTCTGACAAGACTCAAAAAGTTAGATAAACATTTTAAGTTTAACAGAAAATTCAATTAAACATTGACAAGTTTTAATATCATCGTGTATCATCATGTATCATCGTGTATTGAGCCTCTCGTCTTATGTCTCTCATATGTTATAAATGACAAAAATGCACACACATTTGGCACACTGCTTTCAATCGCTTTCTTGACAACCAATATGAAATCTTCCTTACTACTGGTGGTTCTTTAAACTATAGTCTTATAAGGCTGTGAATTCCCTTGACAGCATCACTACTAAGACTTCTGCAAACTAGGACGGTTTCGATTGAACCGCAAAAAAAATTTATATGATTAAAGAGAAAATTTCATAAGCTTCCTAAGTGTCTCTAATGCAATAAATTTTATTTCATTCTCGCTTGCAACAGTCACTAAAATTTCAGGTTACCAGGTGTGCGTAAGAAAGGACATTGCAGGTGACAGATTGTAAGTGAATTTTGTTGACTGTTTCAGCTACAGTTTATTTGACACTAAAGTTGATGGTTATTTTGCTGTAGTTGATACTAATGCAAAGAATTGTTCTACCTTCAAAACCATCATAAACGATATGCCTACATGAGTGCTCTAAGAATGGTAATAAGACGTCAGTGCTTAGGTGTGCATTATAAGAGCATGCTAAAGATCAAACAGAAAACGTCAAAGCAGATAAGAAAGTGAATTGATAATTGTTAAGTAACTGATGAGACAATGCCAGTCTCACTATGCACTGAACGACAACTTTAATTTTTTAAATCTTTTGTTACTTTTTGACAGCATTTTACAATATGAGCCTTTTCTCAGTTTCATAGTCTTCGTATGCAGTTGCTGTAGGTCAAAGGTTAAGTGTACCACAGCTGTACAACTGCCATATCTACAGCAGTCAGGTGATGTGTGGGTAATGCAAATCCGTCTGTCGTGTCAGTTTAGTACCTACAGTTATTTCACCTGGCAAGATCTTGCTTGAGAACAAGAAAAATGAATCAGGTAAGGTTCTAGTTAGCTGTTAAAACGTTTACTACAGTATTAACATAACATGGACTGCGAGATGTTGTCAAGTGTACACAAATGCGTTGTCTGGTATACTCATCCTTTGACGTTTTCATATTCATCATCAATCATTGGAACTGTGAAAAGGCTTATTAATGTCAAACAGTGGCAAGTATTTGTATATGTGTGTGTGTGGGAGGAGGGTGTGTGCATGCGTGCGTGCGTGCGTGTGTTGCATACATGCGTGCATCTGAGTATTTTCAAAATTTGCTTATGAAATATGCAAGTTTTAATTGCTAAACGAAACCAAATTGATAACTAGAACAGTTTCAATCCTTTTAGAAACCAAATAAATTCAGAGCAATTACTTATTCTCTGCCTTTATGCACGTGATAAAAATAATGGCCTCGAAATTGTTTTGATTATCATAATTGCAAAAAGTTTGGTGGCTAAAAATGGCTGCTAAGTTTCTGTCTTCTTGCTTTTCCCCTCCTAATATATTTTTGCCTTAAAAAAATCCTAGCACAAGTATTGAAAAACCATCGTCTCAACTATAATGTACATTTGTATTAGAGAAATCAAAGAAAGTTTAGAAATTTCTCAAAATAAATCAATTTTAAACACAAAGGATACTGCAATTCTATTAACTCATCTAATTCATAGCTTACTACAAATAATTGTAGTAAACTGGTCCTGTACAGTATAAAATACAACAACCAGCTAACGAAAAATAAAGTCACAATTGACTAGAGGGAATTCCTGACATGTTTATGTGAATTTTAGTAATTTTTGTCTTTCATAAGCAAGGACAAAGGTTTCTGATTTGACTAGTTTATGAGAATACCGGAAATATAACAGTAAATAAGTGATTTAAGACAATGCTGAACATAATTCACTTACCCAAGTACCACTTAATTTCAGGAGTTGGATTGACGTCTGCAATGATACATTTGAATATTTCATCTGGACTGCTGGCCCTGACAGTGACCTGATTCGTCAATATTTCTTCGTCATTTAACAACATCTTCACTTCCTTTGGTTTTACTGTTAAACAAGAAAAATAAAAAAAGATATATGATTATAGTAAAACAAAATCAATTAATTGAAGGTGGGTTAATTAACGTCAAATTGTAATTTGTTCAATGCGTTTTGCATCAACTCAATTTTCAATGCACAAGAATTATGAATTTCAGTTTTTGATAAGATATGTATGATACTATCATTACCAAAACACTAGACAACAAACTGACTCATTTCTTTTGATTAATATTTAGCAATGAAAATGGCATTTGTTGCAAACAATTATTTTCATTGAATAAACAACATGTTGGACCAGAAGCTATTTAATGTAAATTTGACGTTAAGAATATGCACACATAGCTGCATTTTATGAATTCAGAAATATGTACATTGTAAAATCAAAAATCTGAATAACATTAGTAATTAACCAATTCTGTGTTTCTTAGAGCCCAATGTGAATTTGTGACTTGAGAAAAGATTTGTGATTTTAGTTTTAAAATTTATCAAATATTTCATACAAAGACTGCAAGCTGATCTTGAAAAAGAGGCAGACATTAACCATAAATGTGCGAATACTATTAAAAACCTTTCTAGCTAAAATTTAGCACTTAATTTATTAAATTTATTTTGTGTATTTTATGTTAACCAAATTAGTCATAATTTACCATCTTGATTCTTGATAATTTATCAACAATGCAAACCTGATTAATAATGTTAGGAATCTTCATATGCCCAATGTGAATGTCCACTATTGACATAAAGAGTAGTCGTCATGATCTTGCATACATTCTGTAAAATATGTCTATTATCTATAATATTATCTTACCAGTTACAGTTAGTTTTGCTGCATCAGAATCAAGCACAAGGTCAGGTAATTTAAATAACTGACACATGTAGGTTCCATCATCTAAGACACTGACATCATCAATTCGAATACTGTGTAATCCCTGTAACTGTGGGTTGTAGCTGTACTTGTAAGAAATTCTTCCAGTAATAGGAAGAACTTTCCCGTCTTTGAACCAGGTAACTTTGTAACCCTGCACAGGTACCAGAGTCATGTTGATTCTGCATTCAAATTCTGCTGTTAAACCTTGCAATACTTGCGTACTGGAAGGCTGCATAGTGAAATATTCACTTGCACCTGTAAATAACGGGAACAATAATATTAGTATTCAGTGGTAAATTTGGAAGTGATCCTAAAATGCCACAGGCATAGAAATTGTTTTTTTTGTTAATTATCCCTAGACTCAAATTAATGGATTGCAACGCCACAGTTAGTTATCTCGGAAAGAAATTGAAAACATGAAAATTTTGAAAAAATGTTTTGAGAGGAGTAAGTGCTTCCCTCTTAACGCAGCAATGTAATTAGTGGATAAAAGGTTGGCAATACAGCATAATTATAAATATTCACCAACATCTTACAAAAGCCAACGTCTTCTGAAACATTGACGTCATCAATTCTAATACTGTAAAAACTGTCTCTGTTTGGTTGTTGTCTTTCCATTTTTGAACCTGATGATCGGCAGCTACTTCTTTGATGTCGTAATAACTGCCATTGGCCTACGTCACACACGTCACATTCGTCATATATACGACAAATTTAATAGCTTACCTGTTGTAGATCTGTTACTTGCAGACGATGACATTTCCAATGATGGTGAGAATACTGAAGTTGATTCCTTAGGAACTTGTTTTGACACCTGGGTAAAGGTACTGATGAGACGGTAGCTGATGTTTATTTGTCTGAGTGGCTCAGGTCAAGATGTTCACTTGTTGCTGCTAAAGAAAAACAAGTAAAAATTACAAGAAAAAAGTTACGTGGGGTACAACTAGAACTTTTTGACAGCGTTCTGTACCACAATTGCGTTTTGTGCTGCAATTTACAAAAAGATTGCAGTTATGTGACGTTATGTATCTGAAAGTGACATTATTTGAATTTCTGTTTCACATGTAAATTTGATGCACATTGTAGAAATTTCACTTTAAAGATTTTCACTGAATTGAAAGGCTGTGATGGGTGCTTGACATTTAGCTAAGATTTGCTATAAAGTTCCTGCCACTATTGTTGGTGATGATATTGTTGTTGATGGTTATGATGATAATGTTAATGATAATTCTAATATTAATGATTATTTACATTTATAACTAATGAAATAAAAAATTTTATAGCAAATTTAAAAAAATAAACAAAAACCATTTTAGAAAACGAAGTTAAGGATGTGGAACACGAAACCCCTGGTTAATGGAGTAAAAAATAATAATAGCCAAAAAATACTTCTTTCAATTTTTTGGCAAGGCACCTTTAACTGTTTTTGTTAATTAGAAAATAATTCTACGAGTTCACTAGTTCTACACTTTTAGCATTATACAATAAAGCATGTACAGTTTCACCAATGAGTATGCATGATTAGTACAAATATACACTAGAAGTAAGAAAAATACGCTTGGATCTACATCAGGTATTTCTATTTCATCATCTAGCTCATGACGCGTAGGTCTATAAAACAGTTTTTGAAAGAGTTACTCCTCAAACTAATAATATACCAGTTAGAGTTAAAAAGAGTTTGCCCTAGATGAAATGTTACATCACACATGTCCTCTCGCTTTGCATCCAGAATTTCATCAGATGTTTGCCCTATTTCAACCGAATGTCGCCATTTTGAATATTGTAAAACTCAGCAAGCGAATTTATAGATAATCTAGTAACGACTTACCTTGTTAGCAATCGCTTCTAACTGCAATGTAGATCACCACTGCGTGCACTCTACAGCTTATATACAAGGCAGATTGTCTACAGTACACCCACAGCAAAGTTCACTTCTTATCATGCCGTTTTTACACACAAAAAGAATCACATGATTTTGGTCGTATGACTGCTGAGAGTTCAAATACAGTTCAAATTTCAGTTACCAAATATTCAGGACCCATTTTTCTTATAGCTTAAATAGGCTACACCACAGGCCCTTCAAAATTGGGGAGAGCATGCTTAAAAGATTTTTAGGTTTATTTTTTATTTCAGGAGGGTATTTTAACATTTTGCAACGATCTTTTGATTCATTTAAATCTAAACTAAAATTTAAAAAGGAAGAAGACTGAAAGTGTAATTTTAAATATAAGCAACTATTTACACTATTGACGTGTTGAAATATGTGCTAATTTGGTTTACTATAAATAGCAAAATAGTGATAAATTTGTAAAGAATATTTTTATTGACAAACAAAGGATAGCTCTTCTGGTTTATTTAGAAAGTTTGCAACAAGTTTACTTGAAGCTTTGTACATGCCACTAAAACATATGATGAGCAAAAATATATTCAAGACGGGTGCAGACGAGTTAGTGGGTGGCTCTGTCCGAGGAGGGCCCGACAATTTCGTTGGCTTTCTCTCCCAAAAAAGTCGTAAGTATTGTAAAAAGGGGATTTATTGTCAATAATAAAAAAACAAAATAATAACATTTAACAAAGCACAAAGTCATGCCAAAGTTTACACAGAGATTTATACATATGTTAGCAAGAACAATGTGGAACATTGGTATGTCGTATGCTTCGTATATCTAGTCACTGCATCGTTTTTAGCTATAAGCTCAGTGCCGGAGGCTCTATTATAGGTAGTTTTATTCGAATCAAAAATATTTTAACGCTCTTCCTCAACCTCATCCACACAGGGGCGTATTTAGAAAAAGGGCGTTTATGGAAAGCACTAGCACTGAAATTGCACCACATTGCAAACACCTGACATCAATCTATTTTTAATTTAATTTATTCTTTTCAAATATAGCCAGAGATTTTTGTATTAAGACATAGAATGAACTATTGAAAAAAGAAGAAGAAATGGATAAGCGAATTGATGAATAAATTTGTGAGGTAAATGTGTGATAAGAATGAGATGATATACAACCAAATGCAACTCCCCTTGTTTAAATAACAGTTTATTAGCGTTTTTATAACCGTTGTTCAAGTTTATATGTATAAGATTAAGTACTAACGTGTTATGCTTCTCACACACATAAAAGGGCGTATCATCCATTTGAAGAATGTTCATTTTTTGAGAAATTGCCGAGTGGCGCCCTTTTTCAAGTGCAGCCCATGGTACCTGCCAAAACTGCCATTCCCTAGATGCCGCCGCCTTCACAACCTCTCCCACCTCCGGGCAACCCTTGCCCTCGAAGTCTTTGATTTTTTATTATAAGCTTAACTAGATAATTAATTAAAGTAGACTGTAAGCAACTTGTTTATTAGCAGTCCAATAATGGAAGGATTTGCTGTTTTCAACAGTTAGTTCAACTTTAAAGAGTTTCTGCTTTGCAGCTGTTTATACCTGTAATTTCCCAGCTAATATTTTTCCTAAAAAACTCGTTTCACAGAGAAAACAATATGCCAGATATATTTTTTAAACAAAAAGAGAAATATTTCGGTTTCGTTTTTAATGCTCTGCTCTGATATTATCTTGGTAAATTTCCACTGCTGTTTGATGTTTTTCCACTTCTAATGTCTGATGTTTACCCCTAATATGTACCAATGAGATAAAAACGTAATCTCTTAGGAAACCCAATAAAAACAATATTCCAGAAATATGTTTTAAACAGAAAGAGAAAAATTTTGGTTTCGTTTGTAATGTTCTGCTCTGATGTCATCTCGGTAAATTTCCACTGCTGTTTTTCCACGTCGAATGTCTGATGTTTACCCCTAATGTGTACAAATGAGATAAAAGAGTAACCTCTTAGTAAACCCAATAATTTCTTTTAGCAAACACCAGTAGAATGGCGAACTCGAATGTTTTATGTTTACCCTTAATGTGTACTAATGAGATAAAACACAGTTGGTTACCTATACTTTGGACGCAATGTCATAGCGTCCTCTAAGCCATAAGCAGTTGCAGTAAACAATAAACCGCCAGATTTAGTAAAAGCATTACTATTATTCCACACAATATTTTTATCTAAAAGTATCAAAAGTATTACTTTATACTGCCTAAAACAGCTTAATTAAAAACTAAGAAGCAGCAAATACCAGTAGAATGGCTACTGCTGCAGTGAGTGACATCTTACTTCTGGATCTGACGCCTGCTTAAAACTTTGTCGTTGATCTGTGACTACTATAATTTTGTTAATAGGACGGCTGCCTTTTTATAGCAGTCTCAAAAACTGTGCCTGAGAGCGTAAATTTACCAAAACTTTACCAGTCAATTAAACGATAAGAACGTACGCAGGTGAAAATGATAATGAAAACATTAGGAAAAGATCGGGCTAATAATAGTTTCTTTGGCAAATAAGTGAAACACAAGTCATCTTCTCACGCACTGGGCTAGGTCTTTATTTTCATCATAATCTGATCGTGAATGACACTTAACAAACATACTTGATGGCTTAAACGCAAAGAATTACTTAGCGTAAATTCCCGATGTACATGCAGTGAGTGCGTGTACTTACTTATATCAATAAACGATCAATCAATGATTAATAATAGTGGTAGAGAAGACTAAATAACCTTGACTTTGTAAAAAAAAGTCAGCTCACATTTATTCTAGTGTAATTTACACTAAGCTAATGAACAGGCAGTTGCAATCACATTGTTTAAGTGAATGAGTACAAATACATTCTTTGAATGCACATCTTAGTGTGGGATCACTTAAGCTTGGGGATGTTGTTGTTGGTGGTGGGAGTGATGTTGCTGCCATTGTTGCTACTGCTGCTGTTGCTGTCTAGTATGCTGTTTTGTTGCTGTTGCTGTCATTGTTGATTTTGTTGCCACATTTAACTTTGAAAGTTATAGGGTGAATGGGGGCCATTTTGTGTATGGAAAAAATTTCTGCTTTGGAATAAAAAAAGGAAATTTTTTTCATTAAAACAGGAATGCGGAATGACAATAACCTGAAGCAGTCAAATAAAAACGCTTCGACAGGACTAATTCAATGGTATTAGTTATGTCCAGATAGGATTACCTTTTACCTCACCATGAGGGGAAAAACTTTCACTGTGTGTCACAGAGACAAATAGGCCTGCTTCTGGAATTGAAATGAAGTTGCTTGTAACGCATCAGATGAAAGATCTCCATGAGGCGGACTGAGTGGTAAAATTTGAAAGGAGATTAGTTGATCTTTGATACTTGGTTGCAGATTGGCTATGGTTTGGTTTGGTAACCAAACAAGGCAAATTCAATAAATTCAAAATGATGGCTTTCAAACAAAATGCTTACGACATTTCACGATCAAACACTGTAAATGTTCTTTGCAAAGAATGATTGTCAACTTGTTTGTTTTTAAAGTTAGTTTGATTTTTATACACAATAATATTACCGAACTAATATCATTGACTTCATAAATTACCTTTATGAACAAATACTGAATAAATGACATAAAAGCGAAACTCTTACGTAACAACTCTGGTTTAATGCAAACGTAATCCATTTTGTGGATTTTGCCCTAGGGAAAAACTTATGTGCTTAATAAAAAGTTAATATTTGCTCTCTGCAGGCTGTCAGGCTCTCGTTTGCTAAAGCTAAAACGGAATGGAAATGGAATTTTTAGTGTATCGATAATAAACCTTTTCTCAGTTACAGCGATTGATGTTGATTGTTAAAAGGTCAAAGATTAGACGTGTACCTTACAAATCATTTATGTACACTTGACAACACCTAGCATTCTAAGCTCTTGTGATAGTAACAGTTTTAACAGCTGGCTGGAACCTTGCCTAGTTCATTTTTTCTTGTTCCCAAACAAGATCCTGCTATTAAATCACTCTACGCAAATTAGGCAAATTCCACTTAAAAGAACAGAAGTAACTGAACTGACAAAGGCAGACGGCTTTCCTTTACCCACATGTCATGTGACAGTTATAGTTAAGACAGTGCAAAAAACTTGTGACCTACAGCAACAGCAAAGGCTTACAATGTCCAAGCCAAAATTAAATGAACTATAATATACACGAATAAAGCCACTAAGCCACTAAGCCACTGTGTGGGTGATACATTCTTGCAGCATAAGGTGATGTGGACGAATGTTAGCATTTTATTCTTTTATTAAATGCTTTAACGAAGCACCTATGAGTTTCCAAATCTTTAATTAAAAAAATAGTGCACTTTTCATACGTCATATGTGTTATTTATATAACCTACTTATTCCTGTAGTGAAAAAGGACATCAATTTACAGAAAATCTGAGGAAGTGTGGTATCACTCCACTGAAAGTTCGATCATCTACAGGAAGTATAGCAGCACACATCTTCCTGTTGCAGCGTGTGCTGGAATGTTCCAGGGAGTTTACATCAGCGTTGTGGGAAGGATTATGGAGCATTTGACAAGCAATAGAAGTGAAGAATATCTAACATACCACATTCAGGAGAAAATGACTTAGAAAATGATCAGTTTTGCAAGGATGAAGCTTCTCTTGGTTCTTGCTACGTTGTGCGCATGCTCAGATGCTGTGGAAAGAGCCAGACCAACTTATAGGCGATTTGCTGGTGAAGATTTCATAACAGAAGAAAATTTTGATCCTCATGGTATAAGTCAAGTGGCAGTTGGTTATGAGCCTCCCGTAAGTAAAATTACTGATTAACAATGTGATTTTATTTGTCTAATTTTTTAACATATAATTTCTTAAATTTGGCATTGATTTCCATTAGTAGCATGTAGCTTGATAAAAAGTTCAGAGACAAACAAACTAAAAACAATCGACTTTTCAGTGCAGATATGTGGTGTTTTCTACCCTTCTTTCTCTCTCTCTCTCTCTCTCTCTTTCTTTCTTTCTCTGTTTCTCTCTCTCTTTCTCTTTCCTCCTCCCTCCCTCTCACTTTTTTCTTTCTTTTTTCTCTCTCTTTCTTTTTCTTTCTCTTTCTTCCTCCCCCTTCTCTCTCTCTCTGACTTTCTATTTCTCTCTCCGTCCCCCTCTTTCTCCCTCCCTCTCTCTCTCTCTCTCTCTCCCTCTCTCTCTCTCTCTCTCTCTTCCTTCCTTATTAAACCTCTTTTGCTTGCATAAATCACCTACTACACCTCGTTGTTTCCTTCAGTGGAACTTGTATGATAACGGACGTAGATGTAGCTTCAATACGGACTGCAAAAGTGCTTGCTGCGTGAGAAGGGAGGGTATTTATACGTGTCAACCAATGGCTAAGGAAAGAGAGCCTTGCAGCACGGCACCTCTAAAAGGAGGGAGATATCACGAGTATTGTCCGTGTGAGGAGGACACCGGAAATAGACCAGGTAAACATTATAATTGCTTGATTTTTCCCGTCATTTGTGATTCTGTACTGAAAGAATCCTGTATTTTTACAGCTAATCTCAATGATGGTAAAATACAAATTTCCACACTTTTGTGAATTTAGATCTTGGGAGCTTTTTGCATTCGATTTCAAGGTCAAATTTTAATAAGTTTACATAGTGACATTATAAACATTTACATTTACTGTAGATTTCGCCTACATAATAACCCTAATAATCCCGCAAATGTACATTTCAGTTGCGTAATAACGCAAAGATTAATGACGGAAACGTTTCAAAAATAAGTTAAAACAATTGAGATACTTTATGTCAAGAAAAATCAGCGCAATAATCTTCCATATAAGTGGGTTAACTTGACTATTTACAGCACAGGCAAAGAGCAAACATGTGACTACCAGGTAACAGCCTGAAAGCGTGTCTTGAAGATAAAAGGTTTACATTGCTGCCACAGATGGCGCCACATACAAAAATATTATAAGCAAAGTTAAAAAATGCAGCTAAGTTTGAGTGAGCGGCAATACGAGACTTGCTGAGTACTAATTAGCCAGCATAATCCCAAAACAACTTCTTCCCAACCAGCTCTAAGCCTTTCAGTGAGTTCCAGGGACAAATTAGCACAAGAGCATCCATCAATAATGAGCTTCATCAGCTTCCAGGGAAAGTGAGTAAAATTGTCTTTCCCTTTCCCCACACTGCTGAAATATATAGATTCACCTTGTAAAATATTTGTGTGTAAAAATCAATTTCTTATGTCTTGTGTCTCATACGCGTGGCTTCTAGCTGTGAGCCCAAGTCCACTGTCAACTCCAAAACAAAGAAACTTTTACCTACAATAAGTGTAAGATTATTATACTCTTTCAACTTTTTTCATGTCTCAAGTGCAGAAAAAGAGGTGGGCGACCAGATTCCGAGATAAAATGTCGTCGTTCACATGGCCGTAAACGTCCTAAAAAATCAAAACGTCATTTTTCCAATTTAACTAAAAAAACTACCTAGTGTATAGCAAAGTTTTATGCAAATAAAGTTAGTTTACATTATGTAACAGTTTACCTGTATTACACACAGTCTGGACAATGACACGTGTTCCCTTCTTTTACAGATTACAATGGCAGCAAGATCCTCCAGTGTATTGAGTGGGACAGTGATATTATACTGAGGAGTTATTTCATCAAAAGCTTGATATTTTACTACCTCTTACTTGTGAAAAAACTACCTAGTGTATAGCAAAGTTTTATGCAAATAAAGTTAGTTTACATTATGTAACAGTTTACCTGTATTACACACAGTCTGGACAATGACACGTGTTCCCTTCTTTTACAGACTACAATGGCAGCAAGATCCTACAGCGTATTGACTGGGACAGTGATATTATACTGATGAGTTATTTCATCCAAAGCTTGATATTTTACTACCTGTTACAAAGTTTTAAGCTAAAATTGCAAAGTTATCTTAATACTGAATTTACTTTTAAATATGTAATTATGTAAAACTGTTTTCGTCATTTGTATAATAGGATCTTTCTAACGATTCTTTAGAGAAACATGAGCTACACATAGATCAGTAATGTATACATTAAGTAATTACATGATAACTGTTGTATTACTAACCTGCGTTAGTGTTTGTTATATCTCCTGCAAAAATTTAACTTAATTTTAATAAAGATTTGCATATTACTGTCAGTTTACAACCTACAGCTCAGTCGAGACATTTTCTTTAAGTATTTCTTGCCACATCTACAGATCCCATCTCATACGCTGATGGTTTATAATGAAAAGGTGTAGTGAATGTTCAAATGATGTTTAGAGAAAGAAGCATTTGAGATGGCTTTGCCTGTTAGACATCTTGTTTACAGGAAGTCATGATGGTAATTGAAAGCCATATTTTGCCAACTGAAAACAAAAATAACGTGTTATGGGTGTCAGAAGAAGAGATCAGAGTTCATGAAAAACACGTGATAATTATAGATAACTAGAAACAGTAATTTCAGTTTATTTACTTCACTTCAATGGCACATCATAGTAGCATACATTTTACATACACGTACATCATGATATAATGTTAAGCTGTTTTAACATATAAATTTTAACACTTATAGGTATAATGATTTGAATTTATATTAGTCTATGACACTGTAGCAGTTTAAGAAACATATTATAGTTTTGTAAGAACTGCTGAATGTAAAATAGAAACGAGGAGGTAAATCTATTTACAAGGGTAAATACAGAGATAGAAATAAGTAAAAAATATTTTGGCTAAAATAAGAAAAGAACAGATGTAAGAATTACAGTTACTATGACAGCATCGACATGCAAGCATGTGTGGCAATGAGCTCAATATTGATAAATATTAATTACCAATTAGTATCAAAATAAGCTGGCTAGCACGTCCTGTTATGGCTGATGGTAATTAAACTTAAAACTAAATTTAATAAATAATAATGCAATTGTTTTACAGATCATGATAGGGCAAATGGAAGAAAATCTGTGACATATTGTAATATTGTAAGAGTTGAAGACTGAGATTTGTTGTTTAAATATTTTTTATAACAGAAGAGCTAAATTATAACTGACTTGTCCAAATTATTCCACATAAGTGACCCCATGAACTCTTTCATAGTGGTTACAAAAAGCCTAGCAATAATCAAACTATAGAGCTTTTGCCATATGAATAAAGGATGCATTGACCTCTGCACTGGAGAATCGCCTCCTCTTTTTGTTATTCTGAACTAAATGCACCCTGTTTTTAGAAAACACATTGCTAGTAGACAATTATTCTTAAAGCCTACTTAGGGCAAAAAGTTGTAACCAGTTTCAATTTTCCACTACAATACGTGTGTTGTTATAGGATTATATTTTTATAATTGTTTTAATCTCAAAGTAAACAAATCACCTATTTTTGCTCCTTTAATTTAGCTAATAAATAATATACAGATAGGTAACATTCAAAGGTAATTAGCTAACATTTGCATATAAATGAACTGAAGTAGGTTTAGCACGTGGAGATAGATCTGGTTCTTCATAAACCGCTGACGTGTCAGCTGCACTGCTGCCACCTGTTGGACGTGAAATAAAACTGTAACTGTTGTTGCTTGAAGGCTGATCCTGTATGACATAATAACCATTCTCTTCTTGGAATCTACGAAAAATAAGAGTAGCTTCATCAGTGACAACAATATGATAACAACAAAACAATAAAAGCAACATCAACGACAATGACAATGTTGACAACAAGAACAAGAACAACAACACCTATAACTACTACTACGACTGCAGCTACTACTACTACTGCTACTACTGCTGCCACTACTACTACGACGACGACAACGACGACGACGACGACGACGACAACTACGACTGCTACTACTACGACGACAACAAAAACCAGATGACAGCAATAATAACAATGACGATGACGCCAACAACAAGAACAACAATGATGATGATGACAACACCGCCACCAACAAAAACTACTACTACTACTACTACAATGACGATGACGATGACAACTACGACTGCTACTACTATGACAACGGCAACGACAACAATGACCAGAACGACAGCAACAACAATGACAGCAATAATAACAACAACAGAAATAAGACGGCTATTTCTTAAACGTTGCAAACAATTGTTGAGGGCATAACTTATAAAAATTTCAAGCTCGACCTGTTACTTGAAGGTACAGTATTACTATACTTTCTTAAACATAACACATTTCTGATCACAATTTTCTGTTTTGAATTCAAGTAATAATAAGTTTTACTGTGATTGCCTAACGTGACGTTTGATTTGATCATACTGTTTATTTCAGGTTAATTGGATGAATCGGTAGAAGAAATCAAAATTTATTTGTGAACTCAAAGTTTTGTAATTTTATTTTATTAACAGAAATAAAGACTTGGACACCATCAAGATTTTACGGAATTTCGCTATTCACTGCAACACTCTTAGTTCAAGTTGATTCTCGGAACGATACGAGAACTTTGTTCACACTACCCAATTCCTTTGTTGAATGCCGTACAAAAATCTCTAAAAACTTGACCAAAATTTTCACGTCTGCTTGGACAAATAAAAACTTACCTTTGCTGAACGTGACCTGCATTGTTTGATAACACGTCTGGAATAGAAATAACAATTATATTTTAAATTACGTAAAATATTATGATATTAAATTCCGTAAATGGCATTGCAGGGGCGTATTCAGATTCTAAAGTTAGGGGGAGCAAGCACATAAAGAAGCCGCCACGGCATATACCAAACAATTTTTAATGCACCGATTATAAATTTTATTTTTGTGTATAAAATCAAAACACGAGAAAGATACAGTTTTCAATGAAGTACTTAATTGTTATTTTATATTTAAAATTAAAATACAATTATAAGTTTACAGTAAACTCATCAATGTAATAAAATCTTGTGTTATTTAATTATTTTGGTCTTAAATGTATAATTGAAATAAAACGAAACAATGTGAAAAAATGGATCATAAATGTACTGCAACAGTCTACTTTAGCAAAGAAATCTATAATTTCATTACTCCACTACAGTATCAATTCTCTTTCAATGAAGAGCATCTCCCAGACATTCTTTTCTCTCCTATTACAGAACGAGGGAAGCCCTTTATCTGTTTAACCGACTAAAAGATCGTTCAGCAACTGCACAAGTGAAATGAAGAATTAAAGAATAGTTAAAAAGGCGCCAATTTGAAGAAAAACGTTCTAGGCAAGCGGTTGCTCTCCTTGCTTCCCCACTAGCTACGCCAGAGTACAACCTCTGCAATTAAGTTTGGGGAAATCGCAAGAAATACAAGAAATATCATTTTCGCTCTACTTACTTTTAAAGCAACAGAGTTTCATTCTGTAAACAACAGCAATTACAATAGAGAAAACAACTGATGATAGAAAGGCACCAATCAGCACACCTAAAGTCATTGATACAGCTACTGACACTGGAAAAAAGTTCACGTATTGGAATGTTATAATTATATATATATATATGATAGATAGAAGAATGGATGGATGGATGGGTGGATGGATGGATGGGTGGATGGATGGATGGATGGATGGATGGGTGGATGGATGGATGGATGGATGGATGGATGGATGGATGGATGGATGGATGGATGGATGGATGGATGGGTGGATGGATGGATGGACGGATGGACGGACAGACAGACAGCTAGATAGATAGATAGATAGATACATACATAGATGTATAGATAGATAGATAGATAGATAACCCGCAACACAATTGTTATTATTCACTCCTACTTTTGACTGCAACTTCTCCTTTTGACAGGGGCATCGTGCACCCAAAAAAAGGCTTTTGATGTGTGCCGAGTTAGAAAATTTGTGTAACCATTATCAGGGCCACATTATCTTATAGCAGTGGTTCCCAAAGTAGGGATAAATTACCCCCCGGGGTAATATGTTTTTTTTTGGGGGGGGGAATGGCACCCCTCTGAAAATTTTTAAAACTTCGCTCGGAATGCATTTTAAGTAGTTTTCTTCTTGAAGAGACTGCCTCCGGCAGGCAACACTGTGTCATGGGGTCCATCATTCGCACGTTCCCATGATCTCTGGTGCGATCCCGGGGAGAAGTCAAAGTTCACAATTGTTTCTTTGGTTTCTTCTCTATGGACATTTCTGCACAGAGTTTAGAGTTTAGAGAAAGCTAGGCCCCGGATTGAGAAACTGGCGTCCGAAAAACAGGCTCATCCGTCCCACTAACTGAGATTTTGTTGTTGTCATTCATTTCTTCTTGTTTTCGTTTGTTCGAGTAATAATTACTCGAACGAACCTGCTCACTCAGTAATGAGCAGGTTCAGTAATTGTAATTCTTGTTTTGGCAACAATACAACAACAACACCTGGAAATTTATTTATGTCACGAGCAAACATAAATAATTTTGCTTGCTTGTGGCATATACGTGTGTTTACTTTTTGAGTTGAAGTAGTACTAGGTGGGGGGTAATGGACACGACCGGGTTTCCCGATTTGGGTAGCGGTCCGAGAAAGTTTGGGAACCACTGTCTTATAGGTTAGTATAGACTGCAGCCTAGGCATGCTCCAGTTTTGGTAACATGCATTGAAATATGTTTTCCACTACGGTCCTGTTAAAATATGTGCTAATTTGGTTTGAGATAACCAACAGTAAAATACTGGTATTTCTTAAATAATATTTTTAATGACAAACAAAATATAACTATTCTATTTTTTAAAGAATTTGCAATAAGTTTACTTCTAAGTATCAAATGCCGCTAAAAATGTTCAAAAGAGGTGAGGGCGTATTAAAGGCTACCTCCGTCTCAAGGGGGGGGGGGGAATATTTTCAATAGCGTAGCAGCCGAAAAAAGGTCAACCCAGCACTGGCCATAATCAAGATTTTCTGTCTTTATCTGTTGGATAATTCCATCTTTACGAAGCCAATATCCATATAAAATAGCAGAAACAAAATCATGGATAATGGGGCAGAGTATGAATGATAATTAGTAACAGTAAAATGATGACAGTATCAGATGTTATATTGCTGGTTAGTAACATAGCTTATTGCCTCTATTGTATTTGTGATTTTAACACCCTAAAATTATTATCAGTATAGATTTTCGTTTAGACATACTTAACATTAGTCTTACTTTGTTCGTCAACTGTTTCTGTTGTTTGATCAGCAGTTGTAGTATCTGTTGAAGATTCATGACTTTCAGATTCAGTAGTTGCTTGTGTCGTTTCAGTCACTTCTTTTGTAGTTTCCAGAGCAGGAGTCACTGATGCAAACATGTGGAAAAAACAAAAAGAATGACTTTATTAAGATGAAAAATACACAGTGAAATAAAAGAAAGTATAGACACTTTTTCACCAAAGTTGCAAGTTGGAGTAACATATAATGTAAATGTAACTTACTGCAAAGTGTGGCGGAACTGGAATCTGTACCACCAACTGTGATAATCCTCTAACGTAAGACTTTGGTTGGCAGGGGTTTTTAGATTAATCTCAGATACATAGACAAAGTATTCTCTCTTGGCAAGGTAGATACTCACTGGTAAAGAGGTAGGCAACGTCCACAACAAGTTTTTATTGAACCCTTTGATGACCCATTATTTCACCAACAAGACTTGATGCTGCTTAACTTTGCTTGCTAAACAAATCCTTTCAGCAACCTGCTGCATTTCAGAATGTGATTTCTAATATCACTGATGCCAATAAAAGTGCGTGCTATATAAAATACTCAATTTTAAAAGCCAAATCATTTTCTAGCCTCGGTCACAGACTTTTCTACATTCTTAGATTTCTTAGAACAGTGCCAACTGTGGGTCAATGACAGAGAAAACTTTGACAGAAGATGAAAAAGTCAGTTTCAAGTTTCTTACCTTCATAGTGGTTGAAAAGTTCTCCATCTCAAACATGAGAAAGACCAGGATTATTAGACTACCATAAACTTAAAGGAAGAAGACTATTTGAAGAAACACCTTTTTATAATGAATTTTATCCAAAAAAGGAAGTATGAACAAATTATTATTCTTAGAATCTATATCGTCAGACATATTGGCCAAAAATTCTACGATTAACAGCAAGTGTATGACAAAAAAATCTGGAATAAAACTACAAAATGAGTTTCAAATTTCTTACCTTGATAGTGAATGAAAAATCCTCGACCTTCATTTACACTTGCAAAAGAACCAGAATTTTCTGTTACAATAAACTCAACTGTGAAAGTATCACCTCCATCAAAGGAATATCCATCCAAGGTTTTATTATCACAGAATTTCTGAGTGTTATTATTTATCTGTAGGTATGAATTAGGGCAGTTTGCATTGTCATTGTTTTGAAGTTCGAAATGATAGGCAGTCAATATCCCATTGGTAACATCGCTCTCTCTCATGGTAAGCCACCACAAACAGTTATATTCACCCGTTGGATATGAACTAGGATAGTTTGTACTCTGTAGATAACCTGAAGTGTGACTTAGATTCATGTGATGGTTTTCCACTTCTCCAACTGCAGCGCAGCGACTGATTTCATCTTCTGTGAAAATTGTGAGAAAAACTGTTTTGTTAACATATTAATACATATAATTGTATTTATTTTACCAGATTTTTCGAGGATTGTCTCTTTACCAAGAAAAAAAATTCAAATTTATTATTAATCAATCTAAGAATAAATATGAAAATAAATATTGTCACGCATGCGTATGAAACAGATTCTACTTGCAAATGCCTTGACGTTTTTACTGTAATAAAAAACTTTTTATAATATAGAAAAGCACCTGTAAACCTGAATATAGAAAACAATATATGATTAAGTTTAATTGACTGAAATACTAGATTTATATTTATATTTTAAATATAGATTTAGTAGACATTTTGTATCAGTATCAAAGGTCAAACGTATCTAAGCTGGGTGCTAGTGCTTAGTGTTCTTTTATAAAGCAATGAGTCAAATCTGTAGTGATTCGTAACTTTCTTAACACTGTGCAAAATAAACAATATGTGAATCAATTACTGTGATTAAAATTTTCTTAGAAGCAAATGTGCACAGGTGTTTCATGGCTGTGCAAGTAATTTTACGTTTGTCTAAAAACCTCCATTTTTAACAATAATGTGCTTATTTATCTACAAATTAATTCTCATTTATGAATATTTTTATAGTCTGTGATCATTTTTAAT
>JAQGDQ010001053.1:26507-67401 GCA_030141605.1 Tubiluchus corallicola
TTTTTGCGATATTTAGCTTAAGAAAATTTGTCAAATGATATATATCACAATAAATGTTATATCAATTTTGCAAAAACCTGAACAAACGAAAAAGATTTCTTGAAATTTCTATTAAGTAAAAAATAAAATGCATTCAGACTAACCTGGTATACAAGCATATCTAACGTAGACCAGTTTAAGCTCATTTACCCACGGTGGATTGTAAATACATGAGTAAGCAGTCCACCAGTTTGGAAGATTGTACATTTGAATATTACAGTTTTGACGACCTGAACACCAACGGTTGAGTTCTGATGTAAATTCTAATAAACATTCATCATCACTGGAACTCATGTTACAAGGATTGTCAGCTAAACTGTTGTTGATATTTGGAACTCCATGGAGAGCCTCTTTCAGCAGGATTTCACTGTTATTTGCACAAGTCAGGTTGATAGATCTTGGGTCACCAAAAATATGCGTTACGCTACAAATAAAATACGTCTCTGCAAAATCTGCAATAGAAAAACTATAACTATGAAATTTTATAACTGTATATTCAGTTTTTTTGCAATATTGCAACGCCGACGGGTCCTGGCCACCAGTGATGATTGTTGAGTGGCCAGCCCACCAGGTCAGTTGGTCAAAACGACCCTACTATCATTACTCTCATGCAGACAAATGTTTTCTCCTACAGTTTGTGGCAACAAAGTCATTCATAATTACGCAGGACTCACAAATCCGTAAAATTTCATTTTTAGGACTTTCCAATAAACATGTGTAAGTCAAGTTTCCTACGATCTCTCTACTCATACAGAAAAGCTAAAACCTAGAATGATGAATAATAAAACTAATCATAGTGGACCCATCTATTGGCAGCAAAACTACTTAACCAACATTATTCAGCGGTTGCATTAGACCTTGATTAGGATGTCAGTTCAACGCAGTCTTGGTAGTTGCCTTTCCTTAGTCTTTATTTGATTTTATCTAATTATACAATGTAATCATCTTTTAGGTCGTTGTAAACCAATAAAATTTAATTGTTTTTGTCAATTCCTGTTCAAAAAATATTTACAAATTACTAACATATATATTGCTTTTAATCTTTGTTGTACAAACATTATAATTTTGAAATTTTACTTTACTTGTTCATTTAGTCATCTAAACTGTTGTTGATATTTGAAACTCCATATAGAGCCTCTTTGAGCAGTTCTTCATTATTACTAGGACAACTCAGGTTGATAGATCTTGAGTCACCAAAAATATGCGTTACATTACAAACAAAATACGACTCTGTGAAGTCTAGAAAGAAAGTGCGTTACTAAGAAACTGTTAGTATTTACATTGAACTTACAGGCAAAAGTTAAACCAATTTTTGCAAATTGTATAATAGTGCCCATCGATTTGATCAATTATGTGTAGAATAATCAATCATGCCCATGTAGTGCCTTGTGGAGCTTTGGCAACATTTACAGCCAATCTTAATTAGGCAACTACATTAAATTTATGTAGATTGAGCTTAAACCTCCCAAAAGAACGAGGCACGATGTTTTATTTATTATTTTAGTGCCTCCACCATTACTGAAGTGCAACTTTTTTCTTTGTGGGTAGAACAACCACTTAGACGTCTTAATTGATCATTTAGGTTGATCATTTACTTAAAAGACATGAGTTTTTGGCTTTTTATTGACCACAGACATTAACTTACAAGGATAATTTTTCTTCTTCTGTTCGGCTGTTTGTGCTTGAGACACAGCTGTCTTTCACTAAACTTATTAGTTCATACCTTGTAAATCTACTTATGTCCATGAAAGAAACAACTGTAAAAGCTATTACTGTTAACTTGAACATAATGTACTTGTTACTAGTTCGTTGCTTGGAATCCAGCAAATCTAACTATGTCCATGAAAGAAACAACCAAAAAGACTATTACTGCTAACTTGAACATAATGTCCTTGTTACTAGTTCGTTGCTTGGAATCCAGCAAATCTAACTATGTCCATGAAAGAAACAACCAAAAAGACTATTACTGCTAACTTGAACATAATGTGATTGTTACTAGTTCGTTGCTTGGTATCCAGCAAATCTAACTATGTCCATGAAAGAAACAACCAAAAAGACTATTACTGCTAACTTGAACATAATGTCCTTGTTACTAGTTCGTTGCTTGGAATCCAGCAAATCTAACTATGTCCATGAAAGAAACAACCAAAAAGACTATTACTGCTAACTTGAACATAATGTCCTTGTTACTAGTTCGTTGCTTGGTATCCAGCAAATCTAACTATGTCCATGAAAGAAACGACTGTAAAAACCTATTACTGCTAACTTGTAGACACGCCATCGTCATCAGCTTCTGTCGCCAACTGACTTCGATCAAATATAGAAATGGGCTTGGCATCCTGGACTTTCCCCTCCATGTTCTTGGATCAGCCACTAGACTCAAAAAACGCTGCTGTTATACTTACTGGAAACCCTCCATGCTCTTGGATCAGCCACCAGACTCAGAAACGCTGCTGTTATACTTACTGGAAACCTTCCATGCTCTTGGATCAGCCACCAGACTCAAAAGCGCTGCTGTTATGCTTACTGGAAACCCTCCATGCTCTTGGATCAGCCACCAGACTCAGAAACGCTGCTGTTATACTTACTGGAAACCTTCCATGCTCTTGGATCAGCCACCAGACTCAAAAGCGCTGCTGTTATACTTACTGGAAACCTTCCATGCTCTTGGATCAGCCACCAGACTCAAAAAGCTGCTGTTATACTTACTGAAAATGCAGTTTTGTCTGCAACTGAAAATATTGCCAATGCGTACTGGAGTTTAGTAAATTCTTCTGAATCTAACTTACCAAGACCAAGTCCTATTTCAATTAATTGCTCCATATTCATACTAGAAATCTCATTTAGTGTATACTGCAATGGCACTTGTTCTGATGCATCTGGTAGTTTGAAAATTACATGGTACTCACACACTGAAAGCTAATTAATTTTATTTTATTTACAGAAATTTTTAACAATTTTTCCCCCAGACACTTTTATTAACTTAGGTTTTTTTGATGATTCAGTACACAATGCATTAAAACTCTGCATGCTGTCAGTTAACTAATAGCTCCTTGAATACTGAAGACTAGCACCATCTAGTGGCTGATCTTGCAGTAATATGTAGTGCAATGTATCAATTTTTTGGAATGCTGTTTTGTGGCACCCCCTAGTGTCTGACTTTGTAGTAGTTGTAGTAATCTGCTGTGGAGCATCAGTGGTTTAATTGAAATGGCTAATTGTTGGCGCCATCTAGTGGGTAATTTTGTAGTAATATGAGATCAGTTATCTCAATTTTTTGAATACTGGTGGCAGGTGCAATCTAGTAGCAGACTTTGTAGTAATATGTACTAGAGTATCACAAGTTTACTTGAATTTCTCATTGCTGGCGCCATCAGGTATCCGTTTTTACAGTAATACTTGGTCAGCTGTCTCAATTTTTCTTGAATGGTGAAAGTGGATGCATTACCACTAGTCTAAAACTAAAAGACTCAAAGTTGCTTAATGGTTCTTTAGAAGAGTAAGATATAATTGAAATTGTTTAACTGAATTGGTACCTAGGCAAAAGGCATAAAGTGTAAAAAACTGTGTCACAAAAACATCATATTTTTAAGCACGAAAGTAAAATTAAAAATTTGATCGCAAAAACCAGTACAAATAAAGGCTTTATGATAACAATAAATTATTATTTACACATTCAAATACGTTTAGCTTTGTGTTGAAATTACATTTTAATGTCGTTATGTTATTGTATTTATTATTAATTTTGCTAAGTATAGCATTATACTACTGAGATTAGGCCTACAGTGTTTTTTACACTCACGTACTCAGGCAATAATTTATGGCACAAGAAAGAAGCACTGAAAGATACTTGCCATACTATTAGTAAATAATTGCTATTATTGTTAACTTATTTGTTAATTCTATGCACGAAATCAACTTAAATATTGAACACCACTTTTCTTCAATAAATGTGATTATTTAATATTTGTTAAAGCTATAAATATTTGTGGTGTACTAGTGCATTGTGTTTTGTGCTGTCTATCGACTCTCACTAAGATTCACCAAAAATGTCAGTTCAGCGTTGCTCTTTGATAAAAGTTTGTTTTAGCAACAATCTTTAACTTGATGAAAAATGAGTTGCACTAAAAACAACAATGATTTTTGTATTTCTTAAAAAACTTTGTCCAAAAATGATAAAAAAATTAACCTTTATTTTTTTTATTTTAAGACATAATACTGAATTCTTGATACCACATCATGCACAATCAACTCATGGACAATAATACCACTAAATTTTACATTGAATTGAACTTTAAATTTTAATAAGAAAATCAAACTCATGAAATTAAATTTAACAAAAAAAAGAAAACTAACATCAATAAATCTGTCGGATATATTTATATATGAATATTTATGGATGCCAAATTTGTTAAAGTGCATTATCTTTAACACTATTTTACAAAGCACAAAATCTTATAGAATATTCGTTGTTTGATAAACATGTAATGAAAATGATTTTTCCCTATTAATCCTACTTGAGAAAAAAGTATCATTGTTCATACAAAACTTACAAAATTTAGCTTATAAGAACTGCTTAACAAAGTTTAGTATGCTGTACCAGCCAATGGCAGGGTAGATAAGTCTAACCCTGCTGATTAATATTAATTATAAATTCAGATATTCTGGCATGATAATGTTATGGTAACCCATCTAAAAATTTTGTTTGAGATTAAATACAGGGAAAAATCTTAGCTAACTATGTAGCCTTTGAATGTGCTGGCATAACTAGCTGTTGAAATGGAGGCACCAGTGTAGTATGTGACATAAACTTCATCTCCTGTTTCGAGATGAAGAATAGCAGAGTTTGATATCGTTTGCCACTCGCCACCACCTGCAACAAAATAATATTAATTTTAAGTACAACTTGTGTAAGAGCGAATACTAGTCACAAGGATGCATCAGTTTATCTTAATGTCAGGATTATTGTTAACATCACAAACTGAAAATTTATAAAAGTTAGATACCAAACTTGAAAAATAGGAAATACGAAAAAGTTATATGCAGGATGGATTTGAACTAACACCCTTTTGCTTGCAAGGCAAACGCACAGCACCACGGTCCCTGGTGATCATGGTTATCCAGTGTAGCTGACTAACTGAACTAGTACTTCTAAAGTGAAAGCACTCAACCTAGACAGACTGATTTTAAGTAATTTCATCAATTCTGATTCCGAATCTGAAAATTCCATGTAGTCTTTCTTTCCTGTCCTTGCACTGCTTGTTCTGCGACCTAAGATGTCCATTCCTAAACGATGTGACTTCCTACGACCATTGACATTAAAAGCAAAACCGGACTGAATCTTAAACTGTAGGACAAAATAGTTTACTTTTTATAATATTGAAAGAAGGCTTACTATTTTTTCCAAAAATGACTTACGTGAAAGAATTATTACCACGCAGGTATTTTGTTATATGCTAGATATGTTAGTTTGTGACGAACTTCACACATTCGACAGCTCATGCGTGAGCACAGCAGTAAATTTAAATTTCGAATTTTTATCTTATAACTTGCCTAGTTTTAGTACAACACACTGAATATCTAACAGCAGCACTGTACTTCAATTTTCGCCTAGATCCCAGGAAATAAACAAAGCAAATGATATTTGATTGGTAGGTAGGCTGCCGGGTAGCCCAAAGTTCTCCTCTTGCCCAAAAATGGCTAAAATAAATTGGCCCTGCTAGGGTTAACTTGAAGATGAGAGAGCCAATTACAAATTTGCAAAATTCTCTGCCATCTCCTGCCTGGGGTGACCAATTTGAGAGAAATCAGTAGACAATGTTACCTGAGCAATCAGTTTTACCTGCATTCACCTACCTGATATCTCAACCGATGACAACCTCGACGAATCATTTTGAATGTCATTTCTGTTGTGAAACTGAAAAACGTACTTACCACCTTAAACGGCATTCCTCCTTTGATTTATCTTGGCAGCAGTTTTTACTGAGTGAAATTACTTCAGCTGTGTAATATCATTTAAACAACATTAATTTACCATGGCTTTGTCTGTTCTAACGAGCAAGAGTCATTACCTAGTAGCACGAATGATTTCAGTGATACTTCTTCGTAGCTCTAAGTTGTAAATATTTGTAAAATTTCATGATGCTGCTCACAAGCTTAATTTTCCAGACCTGCTTCTATTTGCAGATCTCGAAAGAGCAAAATTCGCGAAAAAACTTCATTTTTTCTACAGGTCGGTTTTTGTATTAAAATGATTTCTTGTTTTTTTGCATAATCGCAGTTTTTTAATAATTGTTAATTAGTAAGTTTATAAAGTTTACATGCCAGCATTTCATCACAGCATTGAGCATTAGCTGAAATAATTGAAATAATTGAAATAAATTAATTGAAATAATGATAAACCCAGCATGATGATGATGTTTATTGTACAGGTCCTGTGCTCTGCTCACTGCCTTGTTCTTCTTTAGGCTGTATGGTTATTTTATCGATTAATTGATTTTTTACTTAAACACTTACCTGTTTTTGATTCCTTGTGTTCAGGGGTTACTGGTATTAGTTTGAGCACCAAACAGGACAAGCCTGATTCCGCCCTTCCTGATATTGTCTCCCAATTTGGGTGCCAATGTGAGGTAACCCCTCAAGGGTAGATTCCTTTTTTATGTTTTGTGTTTAGCCAGCTAGTTGTTCATTTCGATTACAAAAATTCTTTCTTACATTAACATTTTAATTTCACAAAATCACTAAATTATGGGCGGGGCTTATGCCACTGAATCAATGCTAATTAATGTGTCCCAGGCATTTGGTTCACTAATCTCGTTTCAAGATGAGGTACTCAAACCATGGCGTCTCGCCCACCGATAGCTCTGGTTCAAACCATCAAGGAGCTATTACAACTACCCTGGTGGCAAGTAGCGACGACAGAACAGTATTTATAGCTGTTTTATGTGTTTCAATTTTTGATTAAGTATAACAATACTTCTTTTACAAATTATCATTACCAAACGAATTGAAATGAAGAAAACATAATTATGTTAATGAATAATTAAACTAGAATTGTAAATAAGGTGAGTGAGCTTTAAACAATCAATAAGTAATTGACAAACGGGATGGACAGTCACCAACTTGTGAATGAATGAACAAATGAACGAATGAAATTTAATGAATATGACATTATTGTAGAAAATTAGTTTATGTAAAAATTGTTTAGTTAAAACTCTTGAGTAATGAATTTGTTAGCATGGATGTAGACACGGTGCTTCGTTGCAAATAGTTTACTATACAAGCTTACCTGGATGATAGGGATATGCAACATTATACCCATTATGTAGAAGCTCGGCAACACCACCGTATGAACTTCTCTGCGCCCATAGATTCAGTTCAAAAGAGTAAGTGCCTGATATAGGCGCTGTGAATTTTCCTGTAAAGTAAAAAAACCAAGTTAATGTTTACGTCTTTATCTAGTGTTTAAATTTAATTAAAAAAGTACCCAAAAGTTAATCCAAAGGTGCACATATGTGATCTTTGTTCTTTTGTTGTGTAACGTAACGTAAAATTTATTCATACTATGTAGTATGGTACATAAAATCTTAGCGCTAAAGAAAAAATGCATTTAAAAATCAAAATATTGAACTGCTGTCTATTTGCAACAGAGGCAGGGAGGATGATACTGCAGCCCTAACAGAGTTGCGTTGCAGGTTTATGCTTAAGCTAACAAATGTTTAAGCTGAAACAAAATTATTGATTCATATAATTGAATTAAATTGAATTATCGATTTATTATTAAGCATATTGCATACACAGCTTACCGAAAAAATGACCCTGTTGGCTCGTTTGTTGCAAAGCCTGTGAGTGTAAATAGAGCTGGATAAGAGAACACCACTGACCACTGACAAGGGTCTACAGTACACCTTCCCATTTCATAAGCTCCCTTTATGCACGTGATTAGCTGTTTTACTACTAGACAGTCAGACTTTCAATCTGTTCCAGATAAAGGCACATTCACATGCACATCTGAGATGTTTACTGCATTCCCTTGACTGCATTTACGTTTAACCACATTTAATTTCATTTTTTTAAATTTAATTTTAATTTTTTCATTAGGCTACTCCAGCACTGAGTTCAATGACCGTCCACGCCCCCTGAATCCAGACAAAGAAGTTCCCTCTTTGATTGGGAAGAAGTAAGAAGCTCCACCCTCAGAGACTAAAATGCAAAACCGACTGAAAAACTTAGTCTTAGAGAAAAACAATTATGCGAAACGATTACCGAATTCGAAATTAAAAGTTGAAAATAATCTCATTTCCTTGTTCAATTAAGTTAAAGTCAATCGTCGTATTTCACATAACAGTTTTTTTATAACGGCGAAACGACTTAGAAAACTACCAACAAAGTATGTCTCAGCTGTTTCTGTAGAGTATGTAAAAATAAATGTAATAAATGTAATTAGATCATCCATTATCTGTTAAGCAATTCATACGCTCTGCATTACGTAATGGTTCATCAGTATGAATCATTAATAGACAGGCAACTGTGCATCAACTGCAATGGTAAAGTGTGAACTAGCCTTTAGCCAGTCAATGCAGCTTTAATGCTACGACTACAACGCCTTGGCTAGGTTGCTTCTCTGTTAAATACGAATGCTAGTGTTCTTGTCAAATACCTGGGGAATTCCACGATTTTTCGTAACAAATTCAGCATAAAATTTATTCAACATAAGTATTGACTTCTGTGATGAAAAATGGTGCAACAGATGGAAAAGGTAGTAAGTATTGTATTTGTAAGGCCATCTTAATTTGTACCGAGAACAAACATTTTTGCAAGACAAATCTGCATCATTGATAAAAATCAGCATCTTTGATAACTTCGTTTGTAAAGTTCACATGCAAATGTCACTTAGCGCCCCGTGATCAGTAACAACATTGACAACTTTCACTTGTAAAAGAATAATTTTAACACCTTGCTGTGTTTGACTGAACTTAGGATTGGTCAGTGGTCAAAGTCACTCCAATTCACAAGGTTCAAAAAGCCTTGTTGTGAAGCTAAAAATAGGACCACGAAAGAAAGCAAATTAAGCAAAACAAATAAAATGAATCTGATAACAAATCGTTTTCATACGTTGATATACAGGGATTGCGATTATCTCCTGTAAATAATTATATGAATTTAAGCATTTCTGTGATTGTAAACTGAAGGGTTGTCTTCCAAAAAAGTTCCTGGAATGTTAATATAGGACGTAGCTAGGGGCGGATTATGTCCCTTTGGAGCACCTAGGCTAAATAACTTCTAAATATTTTGCAAATCAAGTTAACGCGTAGGCCTATCTAAAGGCAACCATGGTGAAAATTTTTATAACCAGCATTATGACAATAAAACAATAAAAATAAATAAGTTTGTCATATTGATATCATTTCAGTTTATGAAACAATTTAAAAGCTTTAACATTTGGAAAATTAAAATCGTTGTTTTATAAAAATCCTAAGATTCAAACATGCTGAACTAAGATCAATCATGCTGTTTATATTTGAAACGTAGTAAGTCAATGGACTGGGGTGCCATGATTTACAGTTAGGGTCCCACATGCATGCACGCATCAAAACACACTCACACACACACACATGTGCGCGTGCGTGTGCACGTGCGCACGCATGCACAAACAGCGTGCGTGCAAGCACGTATGTTCCGTTAATTTACAGCATTCTCAAATCAAAACAATGATGAAGCTCTTAGTAGGCTGAAGCACGTCTAGAGTGATAATAAAAATAATAAAAATGCTAGAGAAATCTTATCATGCCGAAAATACAAGTAATTGTTTTGTATTCTGTCTGCTTTCATTAAGTATAACGTTATTTTACGATTATATGAAAGTAACAATGTTCTAGGGAGGATCAGTGCTCCCACATCTGAGACGCCATTTCCTTGTAACTTTGTTATTGTTTCAATAAAACCTTTTCTGAGACTGAAAATGGGTAATAATGATAATCAATACAACAGATTATGAGAATTCCACACAGTTAGAGCAAGGAATGTGAGGTGAGTTTTTCCTGTGGGATTTTCCAATAAATCCTGCTAGGACGTTAATGTTGTGTGGAATGAAATGTCAGCCAGAAAATTTCAATAATGTTGAGATGTTATGATGATAGAAGCAAATATTATATTATTTTCTTGTTGGGATGCATTGTTAACTTATAGCAAATCACATACCAGTAGAAGACGAATAAACGTTTCCATGATTGATTTGGCTCTCTGTGAATTTTATAATAACTCCTGTGTTTCCATAGTGGCTTTCTGGGTAATAAACAGAGAAAGCAAAGGCTGAAATGAAAATATTACTTGTCATCATTATCATCAGGAGATGGTCAATATTATTATGTCATCACAGTCAAAGATGTTTCAACAATTATCATCATCCTTTCCATTCTCCAGGGTAATTTGGTACCAACAACATGGATTAGCCACAATCTATTCAGTACATCAATCATTGTGAACTCATATCAATACATTCTTAAACATCATTGTGCCATCAATGGTAGCTCAACATGAAGGACTGAACTTTGTAACCCAGGATGGTTTGCCCCAAAAATGGGACAGGAATAGGAGGAGGCATAAACAAAACTACAAGTAAGAAAGAATTAAAACTAAATGAAATTGGTCAATGAGGAACAAGATCAGTGAATTATGGTGGATATTGAAATTGTTTTTTTTAATTTACAGCTGACATGTTTGCATTAATGTTATTCTGCTACGTCTTGCTGTATTTGTTTGTATTTACGGGATCAGGATGAACAAATGGGCTGATAAAGTCCTCTGTTGTTCTACGAACAGTTTCGCACTATCGAGTTGCTCACATCAACCTTCAGCGACTCAAGCCAGTTATTCCGGATATTGCTAGATTTGTTCATAGCATGCATTGAAAGTGAAGCACAAAGGGGAAAATAAAACACATTAGCCAACCCAAGTCAGAGGCTTAGAGACCCTTTGCATGATAAGGAAGTAAGACAACAATGTTTGTTGCACTAGAGAGAACTAAAAATGAATTTACGAAAATGAAAATATAAATTAAAGTAATTAGATTGTAAGCTAAGAAACGGGTTAACACAAAGTTTTGAGTTGTAGTTTTTAGTGGATACTTTCTGGAAGCATTACTGTGTAATTGTGGTACCCCCACGAGACCTTCAAAACAACAAGGCTAGTGACACTAAAACTCTTATAGATAACAAAGTGATGTGAAAATAAGAATAATAAAAATTATCTCAAGGAAGAATTACTCATTTGTATATTGATGATTTGTGAAAGATCAGTGCACTGGCTTCATTTAAAATCGCAGGTAAATATTAAAAAATTCTACATATTCAGTGGTGCTAAAAGTATCAGATTCTATAGAGAGAAACGTAAAACTTACTCTTCACAGAAATATCTATTATCTTTGACGTTACTGAGCCAAGAGCGTTTGTTGCCACACACTCGTATTCTCCAGTATCCCGGGTTCTTACTTTATATCTTGTAAGTACATCACCTCTGTCAGGTAAAATATTGCGATCCAGTTTCCAGGTGACGGTTGGTGGTGGATTAGCATCAGCTTCACATTTCAGCTCCAATGTTGATAACATTACAATCTCTGAACTTCCAGTAATAATGCTGAGATTTGCAGTGCGTGGTTTGTCTAATAAAAATGTACCATAAAATTTTACTCAGGGTATTAAACACAGAGCTTTACATAAAAACACGTATATAGAGTCTTATATGAAAAACAGGTACTTCTACTCAAAACGTTTCTTAACTGCACATTAAAAATTCTCTTACGTTTGAAGTGCAAAACCGTTACATTTTATTATGCGATACCATAGATTAAAAAGCCATGCATATATAAATACCCATTTTAGAATACTCACCTAATGTCAACATAACAACTCATTTTATTAACTAATGCTTATGTCAGTAGAGTAAAGTCAGCTACATCAGTAGAGTTATATCAGTAAAGCCCACAGTCTTTGGTAACATAAATTATCCAAGTGCTCACAAATTATTATTTTAACCACCCATATCATATGCTTTCCCAGGAATTAAGTAATTAAATCTCTTGTTTGTTGAGGGATTATATCTTTAAAAGTCAACAACCCAGGAAAGTATAACCAGGCGAATGAAATGGTTGAAACAGGTTTTCAACGAGTCACAGCAAATTCAAAGGTTTTATTTTTAATTTGTAGCTAATGTATAGGCGATTTAGAAAGTACTTTTATAGTACAAAACTATGTAGTGATAAATAGAGATATTAGTTCTAACATTTATGACTGTAAATCAATACGACGTATAACAAAGAACAATTGTTGTAAATAAGTAATTGCACCACAATCTTTATTGCTTTTTCTTCTTTCTTTCTTTTATTCATCTCTACCTAGAAACTGCAGTGAAGATTAACAAGGTACTAATAATATGCTTTTCGTGAACTTCAGTCTGATAACTTGAAAAGCTCCCACACTTTAAGAGCAAACAAAAATGAGCAGAATGTTTACAAGTTTGTGACATAGTGAAAGAAGCCACTCTGTCGATTTAAAAGTTCGTGACAACCACATTGCTCTGTACCGAATTTTCCCAGTGCTAGATTTTCGCACTGCTAAAAATTTCTAGAAGTAACTTTTCCCGGTACCAAAATTTCCTCATACCAAACTTACTGTAATGCCAAATTTTTCAATATTTTTCAGTTTGTTTACAGTTGCATGCACTTGCAGCAGGGGAGTTTGTGAGAATGTTCGTTACTCATCAAGTTTGGCTTGGCTAAACGCTGCTTGCGATCTGTTTGTTAATAAATCAATTGCATTGACAGAAGCCAAGTTTTGATCAAAAATTGAGTTGTTTTCACGTTTAGAAGTAATGACTGGGTAATTAGCATAATAACAGTTATTTACATACGGTATAACAAAAGTATGTTTCAGTGCCTTTTCCTAGCGAAAAGTGTCAAAAGAAACAGCGTCTGCGCATGCGAGTGTAAATAACACTGTCGAAGTATCTCTGCAGTACTTTCTATTATCGTAAACCCAAAATTATATCTGTGCTTATACATATCTCTCCCGCCTAGTTGTTTAAGTCAGCCTAATTGCTCAGTTAACCTGGGTTAGGACTCGCCATCTGTTACGTTTATTTAATACAGATTAGTTCAGCTGAGTTAGGAACAATTAAATACAACAAACAAATAAAAGGATCTCTATGTTAATGGTATTTTGCATATCTTTATATGTTAACAAGCTGCTGTCAGTTCTTAATCTAATTCATCACTGCAGGGAAGAACTGCTACTGACTCAATCTTGATGTCTATGGACTGGGGAAAGATCAGATTCTTCTTGGATAACAAGGCTATAATTCCTGTAATAAATGATGCAGCGACAGCGGTATCACAACCACAGTTTAATGTGATTTGTTCATGCATCCCTTCACAGCAGAAAGCAGCTAAAATGAGCATGGTGAATGAAACCACCAGCTGGTTTCTAACACTGGTGTTCGTCGCCCATCCAGTAACAAACATGCACAAGGCCAAATTTATACAAGTCAAATATAAGACATTTTAGAAAAGTTTCTAGATTACTTACAAAGAACATTTAGAGAAATATCCGGAAAAGAAACTTTCAGGGTACGATCTGTTAGGCAACACCTGATAATCTTGTTATTATCACCCTCCATGCCAGGTGAAAATACATGTCTCAAGGTACTAGTTGAAGTCACAAGTTGTGTTGTACTATTAGTCCAATTGTCTTGTTCAGCAGAAGAAGTTATGTCTTCTTCACCTAAAAGACACAAAACAGGCAGAATGATAACATTAACGTTGGAAGCGGATCTGGATCATCAGTCAATTTGACTTCTGACAGGGTTAGAAAATTTGGCTAAACGTTTTAAGTCTGATAGGGCTAGAAAATTCAGCTAAACATCATAGGTCTGACAGGGCTAGAAAATTCAGCTAAACATCATAGGTCTGACAGGGCTAGAAAATTCAGTTAAACATTCTAAGTCTGACAGGGCTAGAAAATTCAGTTAAACATTCTAAGTCTGACAGGACTAGGAAAATTCAGCTAAACATTTTAGGTCTGACTGGCTAGAAAATTCAGCTAATTATTCTAATTCTGACAAGACTCACAAAGTTAGATAAACATTTTAAGTTTAACAGAAAATTCAATTAAACATTGACAAGTTTTAATATCATCGTGTATCATCATGTATCATCGTGTATTGCGCCTCTCGTCTTATGCCTCCCATATGTTATAAATGACAAAAATGCACACACATTTGGCACACTGCTTTGAGTTTCTTTCTTGACAACCAATATGAAATCTCCCTTACTACTGGTGGTTATTTAAACTATAGTCTTATAAGGTTGTGAATTCCCGTGAAAGCATCACTCCTTAGACTTCAGCAAAATAGGTTGGTTTCGATGGAAACACGGTAACTAGCTGGCAGTGCTTATGTGTGCACTATAATAACATGCTAAAGATTAAATAGAAAATGTCTCTGCAGATAAGAATGTGAATTGATAATTGTTAACTAACTGATGAGACAATGCCTGTTTCACTATGCACTGAACAAGAACTCCATGCACAGTTGCTGTAGGTCAAAGGTTAAGTGTACTAGAGCAATGCATAATAACTACAGCCATAATGTGACATGTGGGTAAAGTTTCAGTCCTTTTTGCTTTCCCGATCCTAAATCTTTTTCAATAACTTTATTTCAATAAAAAAATTCACACACAAGTATTCCCCTGCCATCGCCTAATTTATAATGTAGATTTGTATTAGTTCAGAATTATTACTAAGGCCAGCAGTGAAAAAAATTTAGCAATTTTTCAAAATAAATCAGTTTTATACTAGAAGATACTTCCATTCCATTAACTCATTTCAAATAATCTGTAATGAATTTATCCTGTACAGTATAAACCTGCTACCTACATAAGCTAATGAAAGATATTGGGGAATGTCTGATATATTTCTGGGAGGTTTAGTAATTTTTGCCTTTTATAAGCAAGCAGAAAAGATTCTGGTTTGTCTAGTTTGTAATAAAACTGGGCCTATAACAGCAAATACAGAAATGTTGAACATAATTCACTTACCCAAGTACCACTTAATTTCAGGAGTTGGATTGGACTCTGCAATGATACACTTGAAAGTTTCCTCTGAATTGTTGGCCCTGACAGTAACCTGATTTGTTAATATTTCTTCATCATTTAACAACATCTTTACTTCCTGTGGTTCCACTGTTAAACAAGAAAAACAAAATGATGATATCCTTTTAACAATTGGACGAAAATTATAGTGAGTCAAAGTCAATTAGTTAGAAGCATACTAAGGTCCGTTTGTAGTATGATGAGTGGAAATGGGGGATTGAGTAATTGCCAGTTTCAATGCTAAAAATTATGATTTTATTTTTAGGTAAAACATCTATGATACTAGAATTGCCAAGCCACAAAAAATCATTACAGAATCAAAAGAGCGAGAATCAAGTTACAAGTTGAGTAACGCATCAGAGATTGATTCGTTTACAATGAGTGAATTTTTTCTTGCACTAGAATGCTTGCTCCTTGCTGTGGTTATGTTTATTTGCCAATGCAGAAGAGAATAAAAATCACTTTTTATAGACTCTATCTCATAGGTATTTCTAGTTGTATACTAATAACTTAACTTTTGCTCTTTTGACCTTGTAGTGGTTTTTTGTGTCTTGGTTTTTTTAGAGTCATAAACATACTGACTCTTTGGCTGAAACTTTAGCATTGAAATTGACAAACTTGTTGATTCCTAGTAGTTCACATTCTGTCACGTATTTAATGTCAATTTCACATGAAAAGGCGAAAATAACTGGGCTCTGTGAAAACGGAAATACCCACATCATAATCTCAAAAATTTGCCTAATACTGTCAAAGTGCTCTATACAATGTTAGAACACTAGCAGTCGTAAAACATATGACTACTACAAACTAAAACACTTTCGTTTAAAGTATTTTCTTTACAGCAAAAGGTTAGCTTATATTTTCTCTATGCATTTGTGCTTTTTCTGTTTTTCTTATAAGTACAGCAACATTTGAACAAACACTTTTTTCTTATTAATATATTCCTCCTTTTTATTACAGTTTAAATTTGTTGCTGCACAAGGAAGAATTGTCAGAAATGGTACAAAGGCAGTTCTTTGTCATACTATTAAATTGATTTTTCGTTGTTCCTAGGCAGAGATATATTTATTACTGTGTTCACTTTTACATTAAATACATCTATTTGTTCAAAAGTACTTTTATATCTTTTATCAGTTGTACAAACTTAAGCAAATTCCAACTAAACTACACTAGGTCATGTCCTTACTAGTAATTTAGATTACTGTTAAACTTTATAGAATGCTGCTGCCCCTGTCTGTCACTTTCATGCTGAAGTTTTATGTACCCTGGCTTCCAGTGAAATTCATAACTCAGTAATATATTTTAATTTTTACTTTTTGGGCACTAAATGAAATGTCACGAGATATGATTACTGAGTATGAACCAACTCATTCTCTCAAATGATCTGGTACCCACTCACATGTAGTGCCAAGACGCACAACCAAAATTGGATTAACAGCTTCATCCTACAAACAGCACCGAATGTGAAATTCTTCAACTTTTTCTACAAATTATTCTACAACTTTTTTCGCGTCAATTTTTACATTTTTCACTTACTTGTAACAGTTTGCCAATTTAAAGTTTCTTAGCTATAATATTTTACAGGAATCTGTCACGTTTTATTAATAATTGTGAATTTTTGTTCATTGTGCAACATAAAGTTTTAGCAGGCTTTACATATTAAGAAGATTAAAAACTTATTACAGCAGTTCCATATTTCTGTGCAATTAAGTTACAGCCACATCATTGAATACATTTCATAAAATATGTTTATATGTATTAATGACTTACCTATTACAGTCAATTTTGCTTCATCTGAATCTTCCAGAACGTCAGGATATTTGAATAATCGACACACGTAGGTTCCATCGTCTTTTGGCACTCCCACAGCATCAATTTTAATACTATGCAGGCCATTTATTACTGGATTCTCATACATATAAGATATTCGACCAGAGATACTAAGAATTTTCCCGTCTTTAAACCATGTCACGTTATAGCTAATAACAGAGACAAGTGCCATATTAATTCTACATTCAAGTTCTGCTGTTGAGCCTTGTGGAACTACCAGGCTGGATGGCTGCATGTCAAAATATTCGCATCTGGCATCTGTAAATATAAATAGCAAGAACACATGTTTTTGACCGACTTTTGTGAACTAGCATATCGTTTATATTAAGTAAAAACAACAAAGGCCAAAGCTTGATCCCTGAGGTGTACCTACAGTAGCTAGAACAGCCAACAATAGTACAAATATTCAGTGTTCAAAGCGATAGTCATCAAATTATTGTCATCAAAACTAAAAATTTTGAGTAACACAATTTTATCTTAGAAGATCAAACACCTTTCATAAATTGAGATACGATATGACAGCTAGTGTTGGGTTCTAAACTTGAGTATCCCAAATATCAAAAAAATCTGATTAAGGTGTTTGAGCAATAAAAATGTCAAAACTTGGTGGTAGATACGCCTTTTATAAAATTAGGAAGAACTGTGGCAATCCAATAGTTTCCTTAGTCAGTGATAGTTATGTGACAGGGACATTGTGTCCAGATCTAATAAACACATTTAACCATTTTTTAATATTCCTATATCAAGTGTCTTTAAATCTGATTTGAGTTGAGTTGAGTATCTCATTCTGTTCACGTTCTCTGAGATGCTCGCAAATGTACTTTAGCGCTTTTAGGGAAAAAAATTTCAATGTCAGAATCTTTTTGTTATTCTTTATATTTGTTTTTGCATAAATTGTACTTATCAATTAAGATAAAGTACTTCTAAACTAACATAGTTAATATTACAGATCACTGGCTACATGACTACGTATCATTTTCATTGATTATCACTGTAATTTATAAACTAATTTCTATTGAATGGCAGATAAAATCTATTTTGTCATTAGCTTATATTTTGATCATAATTATCTTTGTTTTACAATTGCTTCGCAATGCTGTATTAAAACTGATATAAAAAGATAATTATATAATTACGAAGTAATATAAATAGCTGAAAGTGGGCAATTTAGACAAGCATCTATACTCTTATATTAATATTCTTGGTATATATATATATATTACGTCGTGCCATTAATGGTTTATTTTTCGAATGGGGCCACCGGGAGGAAGGGGGGGGCGAAAAACCTCCAAAAATGGCCCTTTTTCGGCCGTTTTTTGCAAAAGTTATACGGCTGAGATGTAGAGGGGGGTGCTGGGTATGGATAGAGAGCCCGTTCAGCGGTGGGTGTAGTAGGCATATTTAGAATTCCCGAGAGGGCCAGGGCGCCACGCAACGGGCGTTTTCCCGGACCCAACTCGCGATTTTTTCGAAATTTTGACCAAACAGCCTGCGGAAAAAACGTTCTAGCGGTGCCTGGTGGGACTCTCGGAAGGAGATATATAGCTCTTTACAAAGAGGAAGGACGGGGCTACACGATGGTGAGGGTTATATTTTAGGGCAGGTCCACCGAGAGGAGTATCAACGAGTTAATTAGCTGTTCTATTTTCGGCGATTTTCGCTTAGAAAACTGTGGTGACGCATTCCATTGGGCTGACGTCATCCATTGTACTCTGCTGTAACCTTATAACTTTAATTCAGCAAAAAGCTGCCTGCTACGGGTTTGCGTTAGATAAACAGACATGCAGTAGACAGGATGTTACGGGCTTTGTGTTATAAATGAGGACTGTGTAGGATGTTCGCGTGTTATTGATTATACGTGGGTTTTTTTACGCAAAATCTTTTGCGGGGCGTTTGCTAGTAAACATATTAAAACTTATTCGCAGAGAATTGGGGATATCAGACGAATAAATTGCATGTTGCTTTAACGCAGGCTTGAGATTAGCAAGAATCCGACTTTTGCTTACACGTTTAGCACGAATATCATCTAAAATCTTATCAGTAGCCAAATCATAACGCTTACGAAAGGATTTAAATGCATGAGAGTGACAAAAGATGAAAAAAACCAAAGCACTGCACAGAAGTTACCTATATCACCGATGCAACACTTCACATTAAAAGGCTGAGTGGGGCACTTATTTGAAACTGTGACCCCATTACATTTTGATTCCAACGCACACTGTCCACCTTCAGACAAGCACTGTTGCTCTTGATATACTAAAAGAAATGAAAAAAACGCACAATAAAATTTCTTAAAATTTATCACTAATAAGCGCATTGTCGTTTGTACAATGGCGACAATGACATTCTAAATAACATATTACGAAATGCATTCCACGACAACGATAAATGGCATTCTACATGAGATATCCAAGCAGATGGGCGGAAAAAACTCAACAAACCATGCTTCGCATTCCGGACTAGTTTACTACACAAAAGAATTCATTAAATATGCAGATTAAACTACTGTAATATGACTGAATATTACGCTTTCATTAGACCTACAGTAGTAGTAATATTTTATTGACAATATTAACATTATAGTCCATCAGCAACATTGCAAAAATTAGCACGGAGTTAGAATAAGACCAATGTTAACAACAAATGAGAACACAGCAAGTTTCAAAATTGCTAACAAGAATTTACCACAAAATTCAGTCCCTAAATCAAATAGCTGTTGCACTCTGTTTAAATACATGGCACATATTTCTCTCATTGGCTCAGATAATCTATAATGTACAGTAACGTAGGACTCGTCTTAAACAGAGACGTTATCACACCTGAATACCCTGTTATCATGAGGAATGAGTGACCTGGCCCAGGCTCAGATAATCTACAATGTACAGTAACATGCGACTCGTCTTAAACAGAGACGTTATCACACCTGAATACCCTGTTATCATGAGGAATGAGTGACCTGGCCCGGGCTCAGATAATCTACAATGTACAGTAACGTAGGACTCGTCTTGAACAGAGACGTTATCACACCTGTATACCCTGTTATCACGAGGATATGGATGACCTGGCCCGTCTACCAGTCTTGACGCTCAGATGATGAGACGACAGCATAAACATATTAAAACTTATTCGCAGAGAATTGGGGATATCAAACGAATAAATTACACGTTGCTTTAACGCAGGCTTGAGATTAGCAAGAATACCGACTTTTGCTTACACGTTTAGCACGAATATTATCTAAAATGTTATCAGCAACCCAATCATAACGCTTACGAAAGGATTCAAACGCACCAAGCTTTTTATCTAAAAACTGTTTTATCTACGCTTAGTTAATTAACACACATGAATTTTTGGTTTGGTATTTGAAATAAGGTGAGGGTTAGAACAGCAAACTTACTCCCCAGGCAGCATTTTACGTTGTTTGGTTGATTGGGACAGAATCCGCTCACATATTCATTGTTATCACACCAATCATCGTAGGTGCACCTGCCTGCAATTTCGGCACATAGCTCCACTTGATCTGAAAAGCGACCAAGAACATGTGTATATATATATTTCAACATTGTTGTAAAGGCATTTTGTTTTTTTTCTTTATTTTTGATCGTTTAACTTGCTACGGTATTGCAGCTTCATCTTAGCTGTCTTTACTATTAATGGTAACATTAACATAGTCAGACGAAACGAACACCGTTTTTATTATATTGCTATAAAATGTGCGAACAAAGAATGGTATCTATAACTTTTTGTTTATATAGTTTTTGTAAAGCACACTGTATGCAGTTCTTATAGTACCCCTTCTATGTGGTTATCATATAAAGACTTATATATATATATATATATGTCATACGTTATAAAGTAATATAATAACATATAACTATAACGATAATGACTATAGTATATATAACTATATATATATATATAGATAGATAGATAGATATATACAATATACTATATAGCGAACTCAGATAATCTACAATGTACAACAACATAGGACTCGTCTTGAACAGAGACATTATCACACCTGTATACCTTGTTATCACAAGGAATGAGTGGCCTGGCCCGGGCTCAGATAATCTGCAATGTACAACAACATAGGACTCATCTTGAACAGAGACATTATCACACCTGTATACCCTGTTATCACAAGGAATGAGTGGCCTGGCCTCAGATAATCTACAATGTACAATAACATGCGACTCGTCTTGAACAGAGACGTTATCACACCTGTATACCCTGTTATCACAAGGAATGAGTGGCCTGGCCCGGGCTCAGATAATCTACAATGTACAATAACATGCGACTCGTCTTGAACAGAGACATTATCACACCTGTATACCCTGTTATCACAAGGAATGAGTGGCCTGGCCCGGGCTCAGATAATCTACAATGTTCAATAACATGCGACTCGTCTTGAACAGAGACATTATCACACCTGTATAGCCTGTTATCACAAGGAATGAGTGGCCTGGCCCGGGCTCAGATAATCTACAATGTTCAATAACATGCGACTCGTCTTGAACAGAGACATTATCACACCTGTATACCCTGTTATCACAAGGAATGAGTGGTTTGGCCCGGGCTCAGATAATCTACAATGTTCAATAACATGCGACTCGTCTTGAACAGAGACATTATCACACCTGTATAGCCTGTTATCACAAGGAATGAGTGGAATGGCCCTCGCTCAGATAATCTACAATGTTCAATAACTCGCAGAATGAAGTGCATTCTATTTCGCCTACCTGTATTTTAACACGTCCCCATGATTGCCGTCTTAAAGCCATATGATGGCCTATTTTTTAACATCAGTGCACAAAAAATTAAGCATTTTATTGACAAGCAATTACAATGCAGGTGTGAAAAATGTCAAAGCGTTGCACAGAAATTACCTGAATAACTGACGCAACACGTAAAGTTAGAAGGGTGATTGGGGCACAGTGAAACTGAGAACCCCCAACAACTTGACTCCAACACACACCGTCCATTTTGTGACATGCACTGTTGTTGATCTTGACATACTAGAAGAAATGAAAAAAATGCACAATAAAATTTCCAAAAATTTATCACTAATATCACATTGTCGTTTGTATAATGGCGACAATAACATTCTAAATAACATATTACAAAATGGATTCCATGACAATGATAAAAGGTATTCTACATGAGATATCCAAGCAGATTGGCAAAAAAACTCAATAACACATGCTTCGCATTCCGGACTAGTTTACTACACAAAAGAATTCATTAAATATGCAGATTAAACTACTGTAATATGACTGAATATTACGCTTTCATTAGGCCTACAGTAGTAGTAATATTTTATTGACAATATTAACATTATAGTCCATCAGCAACATTGCAAAAATTAGCACGGAGTTAGAATAAGACCAATGTTAACAACAAATGAGAACACAGCAAGTTTCTTTTTTTTCTTCAATCCAACCCCTTCTATGTGGTTATCACTTTATATATAACTATGCTTAACTATAATATAATAATATATTGTAATATATAGTTTAACCAGACTCATCTAACTATCTCATATATTATAAAGTAATATAATAATATATAACTATAACTATAATAACTATAGTATATATATATATATATATATATATAGAGAGAGAGAGAGAGAGAGAGAGAGAGAGAGAGAGAGAGAGAGAGAGAGGGAGAGAGAGAGAGAGAGAGAGAGAGGGAGAGAGGGAGAGAGAGAGAGAGAGAGAGAGAGAGAGAGAGAGAGAGAGAGAGAGAGAGAGAGAGAGAGAGAGAGAGAGAGAGAGAGAGAGAGAGAGAGAGAGTATCTACAATGTACAATAACATGCGATTCGTCTTGAACAGAGACGTTATCACACCTGCATACTCTGTTATCACGAGGAATGGGTGACCTGGCCTGGTGAGAGGGAGAGGGAGAGGGTCGAAGATTTGTGGTCAAAACGGATGCAAAATCACTTGTCCCCTTACAAAACATGAAAGTTAAAAACAAGAGAATTGCTAGATGGATTTTGCTCCTTCAGGAGTATACTTTCACACTTGAGCACATTCCTGGAGTAAAGAATGAATGTGCTGATGCTCTTAGTAGGATGTGAATACTTTTATCACTTTTTTGATAGAAGAGCATATTTTTCTTTTGAGAACCTTGGAAACTTTAAAGCAAAGTGATCTGTAATATGGATCGAACTTTTTTTTTGATATATTTTTTTTGCCAGAGAAAGGTTATCACAATTTCTTTTCACTTTAATGTTGCATATAGATTTAAAGTGGTGACGTCCTTTTTTTAGTCCATCACACACTTTTTGGAGAGGGGGACTCTGTCATGTTTCGCCCTACATTTAATAGTTCTCACATTATGCTTATGCAACATTAAGCCCTATTCATACTGTATGTTCAATTAATTGATATGTATGATATTTAGCTACTGGCAGTGATAGTTAATTGTGTTATTAATTACTGATATTTTGTTAGGATGTAGGCACCTACTAACAAACCCCCTTTTGAATTCCGTCTGACCCACTCTTGTCTGCCCTATCGCGGCTGTAATGCAGTGGCTAAGTCAAGGTTAACGATAGTGCACAGGCGAATAAAATTATAGCTGTTTACGCGAGTGGTCTCGATGAACTTCGTGCAACACGGTTTAGATAAAGACGGCAACTTGACACAGAACGAGACAGGTCGTTTACTCGTCTCTGTGAAGTTACATGTTTTTGAAGAGAAATGCCGTAGTAGAAAGTTTCACACAAGATATGGTGTGTAATTCTCATTTTTTCTCACCTAGTCTCCGAGGTGAATGGACGTGCTCTCGCGAGCTGCGATAATCAGTGTAGTGGAACGTAACAATAATTGAATTTACGTAACGTATAGTGTTAGCTAGCATGTTATTTAAAGATAGTGAAAAGTAACTATAAAGTCTGTTTGGTACAGAAAATCTATTATTCTATGGTGAACATTTTATATTAAATATAAATATTTAATGTGAAAGTTAATAGTGGACACAAGTTACATGATATGGCAAATTCAACTAAATCAGCTGACATTGGTAAGATTACGATTCCACTATTAAGAGAAAAACTATATGAATCATTCCCGAATCAAATCACTATAAATGAGCACGTTGATGACACAGGCAGTGTAACAGTAAGAGGAGAGGAGTTACACAACTTGGTGTATGGCATGACGTATGCAATGAATAGTCTAGAACCGAGGGCGAAAGTAACTGTGACCAGTAATGAACAGAAACAGTATTCAAGTTACAAATTAAGCGTCTCAAGAAAAGTTACTGTTTTTATCATTTTACTGTTTATATATTTTATCTAAATAATGGGTTCCAATTTTATTATTATATTTAAATTTGTCACGATAATTGCTGTACTCGTCTTAATTAATTTCATTTCACAATATAAAATAGCAAAGTCTGCGTTTAATGATGGAAGCAACTGTAAAATACAATTAGTTATTTCTTTCTCTTGTCATATGTTATTTCTAATCAGCATACAAACATTCACGAACATAGCAAAGAAATTACCAGTTAGTGTGTTAATAATAATTATAGCTATCTGGAAAATTAACAGTATATCAACATTTTACTCATTGTACTTTGTTCAAAACGCAATTGGAATTTTATATTACATAACTATTTATTATGGATGCATTAAGCCGAGTAAACTATGTACAAAATTAATTTTTATAACAGCAGTGTGCTTACTTTGGAGCTCAGAAAATATCGCTGTATATGTGGTTGAATTGAGGCATCTGTATTATAAGCAATATGTCACGCGATTAACTCTCTTTACTATTGCAATACTATCGTTACTAATATCGCTCTATATAAAAGTTCGAAAGCAAATTCGTTTGGTGCAGCCCTACTATAAGTGCATACAAACTATTGTAAGAGTGATTCAAATTTATACTAACTTTACACATGCACTATTAATTACTGTTTTGCTACTCATATTAGGAGGAATCGAAAGTAACCCAGGCCCAACAAAATACAATAACCCAACAATAAATACAGAATTAAAAAGTTTCATTTACAATTATAAAAAACATCTAAAGTTCCTTCACATTAATATTCAAAGCTTAGTAAAAAAACATGAATATCTAAAAAATACAGTCCATGCCACGGAAAATCTAATTATTGGCATAAGTGAAACATGGCTACATAAACAAATTTCAAGTACTTCAATACAGTTACCAAATCACACATTATTCAGAAGGGATCGAACAAAAAACAAAAAAGGAGGAGGAGTAGCCATCTATATACCATCACATTTCACAGCCACAGAAACAAAGGGTATGCGAACAGGAAAGATTGAATCTCTGTGGTGCAATATCGGGGATTACTTAGTATGCACTGTTTATAGACCTCCACATACTAAATTAAAAACTTTTTTTAAATACTTCGGAATAGAATTAGAAAGAGCAGTATTTGAAAACAAACAAATCTTAATTATGGGCGATTTTAATATTAACACTCTTACTAATAATACTGCTTCCTATACAAAGTACAAAGAACTTCTAAATTTATTTAATGTGGAACTATTAAACAACGATAAACCAACAAGGTGCAATAAAACGTCTTTTACTTTAATCGATCATTTTATTACTAATAACCCTTGCAAATTCATAGCTCATGACAGCATACCTTGTGAATATTCAGATCACAATTTTATAATTACTGCTGATAAATTATTCCACTTTAATGCAGCAAATCATAATTCGTGTTGGAAAAGTTTCAGAGATTTCACACACTATAATGAGACATACTTTTTAAATGACTTAGCTAAAATGAACTGGAGCGAGATATACCTTACAACAAATATAAACACTCAAGTAGACATTTTAATAAACAATATCCAATACTGCTTAGATCTTCATGCACCTTTCAAAAAAGTTAAAGAATTGAACATCAAATCAAAGCTTAATTGTGAAAGTAAATGGACAAATGTTGAACTTAATGATTTAAGAAATAGTAAAAATAACTTATATAACATATGGCTTAACACTAAATCTAAAAATGACCACATAAAGTACAAGAAAGCTAGAAACAAATTCAACAATCTTAATAAAATTCTAAAAAACAGATATATTCAAAAACAATGCAGTAGTGCCTCCACTACAAAACAAAAATGGACAGTGATCAACAATGTTATAAATAAACATAAAAATAAACAAAATAGGTTAAATGAACTTAAAATCAACAATACCACAATAACGAAACCCAAAGATATTGCGAATTTGTTAAATGAGACGTTTTTTAACCTCGGAAACTTTAATTTGCAGAATGATTATACTGATACCATAAAGGACAAACTAAAAACTATAGGACCTGCAAATAACCAATTTTCATTTTCCAGTGTTACGTTTGCTGACATTTTAAAAATAATAAATAATTTAGATGCCAATAAAGGTAGTGGCACATCTGACATACCAATAAAAATTCTAAAGGACAGTATGCATTTAATTGCTCCACATATTTAAAATGGCAAATAAAGATTTTACTACTACTACTACTACTACTAATGTCCATGGTGATACTGTGAGAGCCTAGTTGTTGTAAGCTGTGGTCGTCAAACAGAGTTGTCCAGAGGTGCTGGCTTGCAGTCTGCAATAGTGGAGTTATCCACTGACTGACAAATGGGTCGACCTACTACAGAACCACATCCAGGGTGGTAACAGGTACTTTTCGCTTTTGTTACGATCGTAACTAACGTCGCACTGATAACGTAAACATCACGTATACTAGCCTAATGTTCTTCGATGTTACTTGCTGGGTCAAGACTAATTGGTAGTTTCTCTGACGAAGTTTGGAATCACAACTGTATTCAGATGCAGAGGTTATATTACGACGTATTGTTACCGTTCTACAAACTGTTCATTTTAAAGGAAAAGTGTTCCAAAAAACCTAGGTACATAGTGGGCAGACATGAACTTTATGCAAACGTATTTACCCTACTAACCCCAAGCTTTGTCAATATTGCTATATCTTTGTTATTACTGAAATTTTGCTTAAAACGAATCACTTTGGAATTTGTTGATAATTAAATTGCTTGATTAATTATTTTAACGCCTGCCATTTGATCTTTCTTTTTCTTCAATCCATGAGTGTATAGAGTGCAAATAGGCCATAGTCCCCCGTATTTTTAACATCAGCCTTAGGCCGATCTGCATCCATACATTTAGTGACTATCATACTAGCTCCCTTCTGTTATGAGAAGTAAAACTAACGCAGCATGCCCCTCTTTGATTCCCCTAGAGGAAATACAGGATCAGGGTCATCACAGGCACCATTTGCGGCGATCTATATATCAAACGAAAGGTCTCGATCCAGTGTCGTGCCATTGAAGGTTTATTTTTCGAATCGGGCCCAGCGGGAGGAGGGGGGCGAAAAACCTCCAAAAATGGCCCTTTTTCGGCCGTTTTTTGCAAAAGTTATACGGCTGAGATGTAGAGGGGGGTGCTGGGTATGGGTAGAGAGCCCGTTCAGCGGTGGGTGTAGTAGGCATATTTAGAATTCCCGAGAGGGCCAGGGCGCCCCGCAACGGGCGTTTTCCCGGACCCAACTCGCGATTTTTTCGAAATTTTGACCAAACAGCCTGCGGAAAAAACGTTCTAGCGGCGCCTGGTGGGACTCTCGGAAGGAGATATATAGCTCTTTACAAAGAGGAAGGACGGGGCTACACGATGATGTGGGTTATATTTTAGGGCAAGTCCACCGAGAGGAGTATTGGCGAGTTAATTAGATGTTCTATTTTCGGCGATTTTCGCTTAGAAAACTGTGGTGACGCATTCCATTGTGCTGACGTCATCCATTGTACTCTGCTGTAATCTTATAACTTTAATTCAGCAAAAAGCTGCCTGCTACGGGTTTGCGTTAGATAAACAGACATACAGTAGACAGGATGTTGTGTTATAAAAGAGGACTGTGTAGGATGTTCGCGTGTTATTGATTATACGTGGTTTTTTTACGCAAAATCTTTTGCGGGGCGTTTGCTAGTATTAATTAATAAAAAAAACTGTCTTTACTGAAAAGGGAAAGTTGTTAATAAAAAGAGCAATTTTTGGAATTTATGCTTATTGTAGTGTCTTACCTATTATGGTGATTACTGCTGAATACAAGAGGTTGCAATTTACTGTGCACTCTAGGTTTCTAACACCATTTTTGTTGGTGATATATTGTTGGATGATTATGACAATAATGATGCTACTATGATGATGAGAATTTAATGATGATCTGCAGTTATGAAATAAAAATATTTTACAAAAATCGTTTTGAAAAAAAACTGAAAAATTTGAAGGAAATACAGCTTGTTATAAGACAAAATAATCGAAGTCAAACAAATTTTTGTCTTTACAATTTTTGCCGTTTATAACTAATTTTGTACATAAGATGTAGTCGTTAGCATAGACTTTAAGAAACTAACATCAAAAAGCAGTGGAAACTGATCAAGTTTGCTGTAATCGTAAGTCAGAGACACTATCAAAAACAATAATAATTCGTTTGTGAATTTTTGATAATTGGCTATTTTTAAATTATACATGAAAGTCTGGAAAATGACCTAATCGAACGTAAAATAATTAAGAAACAACAAATTGGATTAAAGATATTGTCACAAGCGTCACATTAAATACGTGCCTTGAAAAGTGTAGTTGGCAAATTACATAATTATGCATGCTTTATTTACCTTAAAAAGCATTTGATGTTTTACAGACATTTTTTATTTTAAAAATTGCCAAAATATGATTTAGGCACACAACATAATAAAAAGCAAGTACGCATCTATAAATGAGCATTTTAAAATCTTGAACAATAATTTACCTGATTTTTTTCCAGTAAATATCGGCGTTACACAGGGATGCATATTATGTCCAGTTTTGTTTAATTTGTTTATAAAAGACATTGGAATCACAACGATTTTTTATTATAAGTGTAATTCGTTCATATTAAATATCAATTACTTGCAATTACAAATGTGTAATTACTTCTCAGAAAGGCTTACAGAATAGTCTACATGGGGTAAAACAGTACTGTGATTTCAGCTTGCTAAATATTTACATAGAAAAAACAAAATTAATTATTTTCAACAAAGGAGGTCACAGAATATCCAAGTAAAGTTTTACTTAGACCAGGATTTGATTAAATATCTGATCTGAATATTTTTGTAAAAACTATTATAGGTAAAAAAATTGCAAAGCATTAGGTACATCATTTTAGCACATAGATTTCAAAAGGAAGTACTACATACAACCTGTAAGCCATAAGCAGTTGCAGTAAACAATAAACCGTCAGAGTTAGTAAAAACATTACTATTATTCCACACAATATTTTTATCTAAAAGTACCAAAAGTACTTGTTTATACTACCTAAAAGAGCTTAATTAAAAACTAAGAAGTAGCTTTTCAAAAAAGATAACAATAAATTCACTTACCGCTTACAGCAAATACCAGTAGAATGGCTACTTTTGCAGTGACTGACATCTTGCTTCTGGATCTGACGCCTGCTTAAAACTTTGTCGTTGATCTGTGGCTGTTATAATTTTGTTAATAGGACGGCTGCCTTTTTATAGCAGCCTCAAAAACTGTGCCTGGGAGCGGGAATTTACCAAAACTTTACTAGTCAATCAACCGATAAGAACGTACGCAGGTGAAATGATAATGAAGACATTAGGAAAAGGTCGGGATAATAATAGTTTCTTTGGCAAATAGGTCAGAATTATTTGCCTGGGAGTCATTGCGTTCGTTCCTTGTTTTGATATAATGAAATCTTCTCACGCACTGGGCTAGGTCTTTAGGTCTTTATTTTCATCATAATCTGATCGTAAATGACACTTAACAAACCTGCTTGACTGCTTAAACGCAAAGAGTTCAACGTTAGTGCATTACTTAGCGTAAATTCCCGATGTACATGCAGTGAGTGTGTGTACTTATATCAATAAAAGATCAATCAATGATTAATACTAGTGGTAGAGAAGACTAAATAACCTTGACTGTGTAAAAAACAGTCAGCTCACATTTATTCTAATGTAATTTACACAAAGCTAATGAACAAGCAGTTGCAATCACTTTGTTTAAGCGAATGAGTACAAATACACTTCTTGAATGCACATCTTAGTGTGGGATCACTTAAGCTTGGTCATGTTGTTGATGGTGGTGGGAGTGGTGTTGCTGCCATTGTTGCTACTGCTGCTGTTGCTGTCTGTGATGCTGTTTTGTTGCTGTTGCTGTCATTGTTGATTTTGTTGCCACATTTATCTTTGAAAGTTATAGGGTGAATGGGGGCCATTTTGTGTATGGAAAAAATTTCTCCTTTGGGATAAAAAAGGAAATTTTTTTCAGGGAAACAGGAACGCCAAATGGCAATAACCTGAAGCAGTCAAATAAAATCGCTTCGACAGGACTAATTCAATGGTATTAGTTATGTCCAGATTGGATAACCTTTTACCTCACCATGAGGGAAAAACTTTCACTGTGTGTCATAGAGACAAATAGGCCTGCTTCTGGAATTGAAATGTAGTTGCTTGCAACGCATCAGATGAAAGATCTCCATCAGGCGGACTGTGTGGTATATCTTGAAAGGCGATTAGTTGATCTTTGATACTTGGTTGCAGATTGACCATGGTATAGTTTGGTAACCAAACAAGGCAAATTCAATAAACTCAAAATGATGGCTTTCAAACAAAAATGCTTACGACATTTCACGATCAAACACTGTATATGTTCTTTGCAAAGAATGATTGTCAACTCGTTCTTTTTAAATTTAATTTGATTTTTATACACAATAATATTACCAAACTAATATCATTGACTTCATAAATTACCTTTATGAACAAATACTGAATAAAAGGCATAAAAGCGAAGCTCTTACGTACCAACTCCGGTTTAATGCAAACGTAATCCATTTTGCGGATTTTGCCCTAGGGAAAAACTTATGTGCTTATTAAAAAGTTAATATTTGCTCTCTGCGAGCTGTCAGGCTCTCATGTGCTAAAGCTAAAACGGAATGGAAATGGAATTTTTTAGTGTATCGATAATAAACATTTTCGCAGTTACAGCGATTGATATTGATTGTCAAAAGGTCAAAGGTTTAGACGTGTACCTTGCAAATCATTTATGTACACTTGACAACACCTAGCATTCTAAGCTTTTGTGATAGTAACAGTTTTAACAGCTAGCTAGAGCCTTGCCTTGTTAATGTTTTCTTGTTCCCAGGCAAGAGTCTGCTATTAAATCACTCTACTCAAATTAGGCAAAGTCCACTTAAAAGAACAGAAGTAACTAAACTTACAAAGGCAGACGGCTTTCATTTACCCACATGTCATGTGACTTGGATAAATCCAGGTAGGTGGCCAGGATGTAAGGAAGGAGCAGTAGTATGCGATGAATGGGCGGCTCCAGTGGGTACCTCTAGTTTCACTGCAACACTGCAGTAGATGTCACTATTGCAGTGTCTGAAACTGTTTGTAGTGTGGTAGACCTCGTTATTGGCTTCTGTCTCCATGTGATTTTGATCAAATGTAGAAACGGGCTTGACATCCAGGACTTGCTCCCTTCATGCTCATGGATCAGCCACCAGACTAAAAAAACGCTGCTGTTATACTTACTGGAAACCCTCCATGTTCTTGGATCAGCCACCAGACTCAAAAAGCCGCTGTTATACTTACTGGAAACCCTCCGTGCTCTTGGATCAGCCACCAGACTCAAAAGGCTGCTGTTATACTTGCTGGAAACCCTCCATGCTCTTGAATCAGCCACCAGACTCAAAAAACGCTGCTGTTATGCTTACTGGAAGCCCTCCATGCTCTTGGATCAGCCACCAGACTCAAAAAGCTGCTGTTATACTTACTGGAAACCCTCCGTGCTCTTGGATCAGCCACCAGACTTAAAAGGCTGCTGTTATACTTACTGGAAACCCTCCATGCTCTTGAATCAGCCACCAGATTCAAAAACGCTGCTGTTATGCTTACTGGAAACCCTTCTTGCTCTTGGATCAGCCACCAGACTCAAAAAGCTGCTATTATACTTACTTGAAACCCTCCATGCTCTTGGATCAGCCACCAGACTCAAAAACGCTGCTGTTATGCTTACTGGAAACCCTCCATGCTCTTGGATCAGCCACCAGACTCAAAAAGCTGCTGTTACACTTACTGGAAACCCTTCATGCTCTTGGATCAGCCACCAGACTCAAAAAGCTGCTGTTATACTTACTGAAAACCCTCCATGCTCTTGGATCAGCCACCAGATTCAAAAACGCTGCTGTTATGCTTACTGGAAGCCCTCCATGCTCTTGGATCAGCCACCAGACTCAAAAACGCTGCTGTTATACTCACTAGAAACCCTCCATGCTCTTGGATCAGCCACCAGACTAAAAAAACGCTGCTGTTAAACTTACTAGAAACCCTCCATGCTCTTGGATCAGCCACCAGACTCAAAAGCGCTGCTGTTATGCTTACTGGAAACCCTCCATGCTCTTGGATCAGCCACCAGACTCAAAAACGCTGCTGTTATGCTTACTGGAAGCCCTCCATGCTCTTGGATCAGCCACCAGACTCAAAAAGCTGCTGTTATACTTACTGGAAACCCTCCGTGCTCTTGGATCAGCCACCAGATTTAAAAGGCTGCTGTTATACTTACTGGAAACCCTCCATGCTCTTGAATCAGCCACCAGATTCAAAAACGCTGCTGTTATGCTTACTGGAAACCCTTCTTGCTCTTGGATCAGCCACCAGACTCAAAAAGCTGCTGTTATACTTACTTGAAACCCTCCATGCTCTTGGATCAGCCACCAGATTCAAAAACGCTGCTGTTATGCTTACTGGAAACCCTTCTTGCTCTTGGATCAGCCACCAGACTCAAAAAGCTGCTGTTATACTTACTTGAAACCCTCCATGCTCTTGGATCAGCCACCAGACTCAAAAACGCTGCTGTTATGCTTACTGGAAACCCTCCATGCTCTTGGATCAGCCACCAGACTCAAAAAGCTGCTGTTACACTTACTGGAAACCCTTCATGCTCTTGGATCAGCCACCAGACTCAAAAAGCTGCTGTTATACTTACTGAAAACCCTCCATGCTCTTGGATCAGCCACCAGATTCAAAAACGCTGCTGTTATGCTTACTGGAAGCCCTCCATGCTCTTGGATCAGCCACCAGACTCAAAAACGCTGCTGTTATACTCACTAGAAACCCTCCATGCTCTTGGATCAGCCACCAGACTAAAAAAACGCTGCTGTTATACTTACTAGAAACCCTCCATGCTCTTGGATCAGCCACCAGACTCAAAAGCGCTGCTGTTATGCTTACTGGAAACCCTCCATGCTCTTGGATCAGCCACCAGACTCAAAAACGCTGCTGTTATACTTACTGGAAATGCAGTTTTGCCTGCAACTGAAAATATTGCCTATGCGTAATGGAGTTTAGTAAATTCTTCTGAATCTAAATTAATGCCAAGACCAAGTCCTATTTCAATTAATTGCTCCATATTCATACTAGAAATTTCATTAAGCGTATACCACAATGGCACTTGTTCTGATGCATCTGGTAGTTTGGAAATTACATGGTACTCACACACTGAAAGCTAATTAATTTTATTTTATTTACAGAATTTTTTAATGATACAGTTCACAATGCTTTAAAACTCTGTTATTTAATAGCTCCTTGAATACTGAAGACTAGCACCATCTAGTGGCTGATCTTGTAGTAATATGTAGTGCAATATATCAATTTTTTAGAATGCTGTTTAGTGGCACCACCTAGTGTCTGACTTTGTAGTAGTTGTAGTAATCTGCTGTGGAGCATCAGTGCTTTAATTGAATTGCTAATTGTTGGCGCCATCTAGTGGGTAATTTTGTAGTAATATGAGATCAGTTATCTCAATTTTTTTTTAATACTGGTGGCAGGAGCCATCTAGTAGCATACTTTGTAGTAATATGTACTAGAGTATCACAAGTTTACTTGAATTTCTCATTGCTGGCGCTATCAGGTATCCGATTTTACAGTAATACTTGGTCAGCTATCTCAATTTTTCTTGAATGGTGAAAGTGGATGTATTACCACTAGTCTAAAACTAAAATACTCAAAGTTGCTTAATGGTTCCTTAAAAGAGTAAGATATTGATTGAAATTGTCTGACTGAATTGATAACAAGGCAAAATGCAAAAAAATGCGTCACAAAACATCATATTTTTAAGCACGAAAGTAAAAATCAAAATTTGATCACAAAAACCAGTACAAAAAAGGCTTTAAGAGAACAATAAAACACATTCACATTCATAATTTACACATTCATAAAAGATATAATAGTGAAATATTGAGAAACAGAAAAAATCATGTCACGATAAGCAATAATTAAGTCTTCTTCTAATGTCCTCTTAATTTAGTCTCAACGCATTTTGTGACTTACACTGTACAATGTAATCCAAAAAATATTTTAGCACTAAGATTTTATATGAATACAAATGTGCAAAATTTATGTAGGCTAAAACAATAATAAAACTAGCAAATCTGTATCACACTCTGTATCACAAGGTTGTCTACGAATCTGCAAAATTAATGTAGGCCTAAATGTTAGCAAATTCAAAAAATCGGTTTTCAAATTTAAAAAATGATGTAGACCTACAAGTTAACAAAGCTAACAAATTTGTCTCAAAATCTGCAATATTAATGTAGGCCTAAATGTTAACAAAACTAAGAATCCAGACTAAAGAATATGCAAAATTATTAACTACCAAGATACTCATTGAAATCGATCTTAGATCAGCAATCAGAAGTAAATGTCACCTTAAACTTGACCACCCTTTGTCTCACAAACAAACTGTCTTGAAGCTTTAAAAAAAACCTTCCCCTGCAACTGTAACACAAAACAACAAAATGAGAGATTTTTTTCCATTCCAAATCAATTGCTTCTGACACAGTAAATATATTTTATATTAAGCTGTCATCGTACAGATTTCTGAGTTAGTTATTAGATGACTTCATCGTTTTCCCTGTTGAAACCTAGCATCATTTTTATCATAAATGCTGTTCTTGTGTTCAATGTCCCCACGTTTAGCATACAAACTATTCAGATGTTCTATTCCACCTGGAACTGATTTGTTGCTCTTTGCATAAATGCTGTTATAATGCTCACTTGTACTTGGACCACTATCGTAAATACTGTTCACACGTGCTGAATTTCCACGTTCAGAGTTTACAGTTGTATCATACAAGCTGTTAGCTCGCACTGTTGGTTCTTGTTTGTCATCATAAAAGCTTGTAATATCTTCATAAGTTGGCGCAGTTTCAGCAATTCTTGCATTTGTTCGCTTAGCTTTATTTAGCCTTGCATAGTTACTTTTATCAATGTTAACGTGAGGTATCTCGTGTAAATGATTGTATATATCTGTAGTGTTGTTCCTTTGATACTCAGGTTGTCCAGATTTGGGATGACCGGTCAAGGATGGATGACTTCCTCGAGCTTCTGACTGACGATATGAAGTTGGACGATCAATGACAGCATCGTATGTGTTTGTATCATCTGTTCTCTTCTGCACACGAACCCTGAAACAAAGAAATGTGCTAAAATGAAGGAGACAAATCTGGTAAACAAGTCTTGATCAGTGGTGAGCATTCGATTCGAGCGAGTTTTTTTACTGCTAGCAGAATCTTGTTTGAGAACAAAAAAACGAACTAGGTAAGGTTCTAGCTGGCGATTAAAACAGTGACTATTATGATAGCAACACAAGTGTGTCGTCAGATAAACTTAACCTTTGACCTATGCATGATCATCATCAATTATGACACTGGGAAAAGACAAGTTAAAGAAAGAGATTTTCAGAAACAATACTATAATATAATTATGATCATGAACTGCTTGATATGTTGCTATTAGAGGAGCGACGTTCAGCAAAAAAAGCAAATAATTAAATAAATTAATTAATTAAAAACTGCTCAACCTTTTGACCTTCCAAAAGTAACAAACCGCTGCAGCGATGCATACAATCAAGATGGAAGTAGGTACAATGATGAATATCAACGTTGTCGTTAAATCTGTAAAAAGAAATCAGTCTCATATTGTTCATAGTTTTAGTTTCTAGCTACTAAGCAATGATGTAACGAACTCGCTGATGTATAACATAGAAGAAAATTCAGTCTAGAAAAAGGAAAAGCGAAAATTTCTCATTGAAAATGTTGAAAATGTTTCAGATACTTACTTAGGATTTGATAGGGATTAGAGCAATGGTGGCTCGTGTATAGGTACTGCTGTACTGCAGCACCCCCTGTTTTCACTCATTATTATATGTAATATTCAATATAATAAGTCGTTTTTCTTTATTTCTTTTTTTATACTTTTGTATTTCATACTTTAGAGTATTCGCACGAAAACAATATTTTTTGTTTAAGATGTTACCAGGTTTATGTATAAAACTGTTTAATTACAAATTATAATATTAAAATTACATAATTATGTTTGCTTCATTTTACACAGTATTAAAACAACGGCTAATTTTTTTTAATTTTGCGGCACCCCCACAAATTTTAGCTACGAGCCGTCACTGGAGTAGATTTTTTATTTTCGTAACCTTGAGAGTGCAACACACGAGTGAGTTGAAAAGTGAAATAAAATAATAAAGGAATACAACAAAAAGAGTGCAAATTGAAACAAAGTGATGACAATAATATAAGTAGAACATTACGGCAGAAACACAAAGAACTAAGATAGCTGCTCACAAGTGTCTGTTATAAAGTAAAATTTGCTAAAATCAACATGACAGCCGTTTTTTAATTAATTTTCTGTTGCCAGCATTTACAGTAGGAGCATCATTCACATGTGATGATAGTTTATTCCATAAACTTACAACTCTGTTGCTGAAGAAATGTTTAAACCAAGTAAGTGAGCTTTTTTTTACTTGTAATTTTAGACGGTGGCCCATTTGACAGGACTTAGTAAGCAACAACAGCGTTTATAATTTATAGTCTATCCATCAAAGATGTGAAACATTTGAGTGAATATTAAGGAGCGTTCAGACCTAGAGATATCTCTTGCAACATGCAGGGGCGTCGTGCACCCAAAAAAAATTGGGGGGGGGGGGGGGGCGACTGTATATAATGGCGGAACTTAACTGTTTAAAAAACGTATAATTTTGAAAACAATGAACAGTATTTTGCGTGCAAGAAAAACGATTTATTTATTCCCAACTGGCATTTAACTTAAAGCTATAGCAACGGAAACTTAATTAAAATTAAAAATTGCTGCCAACATGTTGCACAACTTCTCTCTCAGGGTAGAGTTGCACTGGTGAACGGCTTAGCAACTTCTCTCGCAGCTTGTTGTGCAATTTCCCAATGAGAATAAAGTTGCACAGTGTGACCCGCCAGCAATATTGGCAATATCCAAGACGGAAAGCAGATGCGTTAACACAAGACTAAACTTTCTGATCCTAACATCCCCACGTGTGTCTCAAAACGTACGAAATAAAGTAATTACAGTCAATTATTTACTGTTGAAAACTTGGCCAATGTTAGACCTGGGTTTTACTTTCATGCCTAGGTAACAGTGTGTATGTGTTTTAGACTTATATAGAATGATTATACAGAAATACCTGGTCCAGGGCTTTCTGTGGTTCCAGTTACTAACGCTGTGACTTCAGTTGTTGACTCAGCAGAATTTGTCACAGTCGTTTCTTCTGTAACATCAGTCACTTGTTCTGTAGGTTCACTTGTAGAAATCACTAAAGGCAAAGTACAGAAAACAATAAAGTCTGACCCATGTGAACCACATTACAACAACAAAAAACACAATTCACGTTAATGCACAAGAAAAGTTTCTTTCGTAAAAAGTTTCTTCATTTAAATAAGCGATAATTTTACAATAGTTTTGTTTATTGACATTGATCTTAGTTAGTTGAAACACAAAACAATATACAATACAATGTACATAAAAATTATTCCGCCCACAGAAAAAAGCAACCCAACACCTGGCTATAATGGCGATAAATATTGAAACAGTAAAAGAAACAGTAAAAGAAGCAGTAAAAGAAGCTGTAAAAGAAACAGTAAAAGAAGCAGTAAAAGAAACAGTAAAAGAAGCAGTAAAAGAAACAGTAAAAGAAACAGTGAAAGAAGCAGTAAAAGAAACAGTAAAGGAAACCGTAAAAGAAGCAGTAAAGGAAACAGTAAAAGAAGCAGTAAAAGAAACAGTAAAAGAAACAGTAAAAGAAGCAGTAAAAGAAACAGTAAAGGAAACAGTAAAAGAAGCAGTAAAAGAAACAGTAGAGGTTAAATAGTAAATCGTATTAAATTTTACATGACAAAAGTGAGAATGAAATCAAGGTTCTCATCCTGGTGAACTTTTGGATTTTTGTGTATTTATTTGCTTAAAACTCCATCATTAGTGACAAATTTATCCAGTATTTTTTGTACAATGCTGTTACGTTTGGGTGGAGTTACTCAGAAGATGTTTTCACATTAATCACAAGTCATTTCACTTCATTGGTTTTTACCATAAACTCAACAGTAAAGTACTATATTATCTTATCTTATGTATATATATATATATATATATATATATATATATATATATATATATAAATATATATATATATGGGTGTGTGATCTGTATTCGTACTTTGATTTGTACACTCTGAGTTAGTTAATTAAATTAAACAGAAAACAACAACAACACTATTTACATACACAAATGTATACACTTACATTTACGTACGCAAACTACTGATGGTTAATGCAGAGATTTTTACACAATGTTTACATGCAGGTACTAAATAGTGGTTTAGTAACTTATGATTATTTTTATTTCCTCATCATTTAGACCTACGTCATATACTCCTTCGATCCGATCACATTGGCATAACCAGGTTCTCTTGTGAAAAATTGGCACTACGTTAATTGTACATAAACGTTTAAGCTGAGTTTGTTAAAAGGGGGGACATCTAAACAATTCACATTTAACTAAACACTTAAATGTGTTACATTAAATCAGATAATGCTATACACTCTATGCACTACACTTCATACTATACTCTCTAATGCTTATCCCTCTATACACTACACTCCATACTATACTCTCTAATGCTTATCCCTCTATACACTACACTCCATACTATACTGTCTAATGCTTATCCCTCTATACACTACACTCCATACTATACTCTCTAATGCTTATCCCTCTATACACTACACTCCATACTATACTGTCTAATGCTTGTCCCTCTATACACTACACTTCATACTATACTCTCTAATGCTTATCCCTCTATACACTACACTCCATACTATACTGTCTAATGCTTATCCCTCTATACACTACACTCCATACTATACTCTCTAATGCTCATCCCTCTATACACTACACTCCATACTATACTCTCTAATGCTCATCCCTCTATACACTACACTCCATACTATACTCTCTAATGCTCATCCCTCTATACACTACATTGTGTTTATCATGAGAATAATTGCCTGATTCTGTTGCTGAAGATGTCTGTTCAGTTTCTGTTGAAGATTCTGTTTCAGTGGTTGATGGTAAGTTGGTGGTAATTTCAGTACTAGGAACTGCTGTAGTTTCCGTAACAGGACCCACTGATCACACGGTATGAAAAACAATAGAGTTTGAAGAAACAAAATTAAAAACGAAAAACAATTAATGAAATAAAAAAGGAAGTAAGAACGAATTATTATGCTCAGTTTTTGTATCGTCAGACATGTTGACTAAAGATACTGCACTTAAAGGACAAGACAAGGGGTACCTGATGTACGTTTCAGAAAAAGAGTCTTAAAAAATTATATTACTTTATAGCAATTTTATGCGCATATCGTACTCGCGTTGAAATAATGCTTTTTTACATTTTAAATCTCCCACAATACTGTTTCAACCACACCATTACGTGACGTCATATATGCACAAAGTAAATCAGGTGAAGAAAAGTTAAATGCTAAAATATGTTCCAAAAAAATTCTATATATAATTATGTTACTTGGCATTTCTCAACTAGAAAAAAATATTAATTATTTAGAATGTTTTCATCCATTGATAAAATATCGTTGTCTCACCTCCAGGGTGCACCACTCACCAACCAAAAAACGCATTTTAATCTTATTGACAAGATACAGTAATTTAAAATTTTACTCAGTTAGTGACGTGTGCGTCACGAATGTTCTGATTATTCTTTCAAGCTTTACACAATGTTATATAATTTTGTTTCAAATGACGTATCTTCAAAATGGCTGCGTCTAACGGTCATCAAGGGAGTTTAAATTTACGTTTTATACAGCGTTATTGCCGACGTAAGCCCTGTATGTAAAATAAGCAGTATGTGAGTGGTATAAATTTTCAAAACGAGTTTTCTGAGCTTTATGTAAGTGGGAGGTTTTCTCGTACTTTGACAGCAATGTACAACGAAAAAGCTGGAGTGAAAATTAGAAAGTTGGTTTCGACTTTCTTACCTTGATAGTGAATGAAAAATCCTCGACCTTCATTTAAACTTGCAAAGGAACCAGAATTTTCTGTTACAATAAACTCAACTGTGAAAGTGTCACCTCCATCAAAGGAATAACCATCCAAGGTTTTATTATCACAGAATTTCTGAGTGTTATTATTTATCTGTAGGTATGAATTAGGGCAGTTTGCATTGTCATTGTTTTCAAGTTCGAAATGATAGGCAGTCAATATCCCATTGGTAACATCGTTCTCTCTCATGGTAAGCCACCACAAACAGTTATATTCACCCGTTGGATATGAACTAGGATAGTTTGGGCTCTGTAGATAACCTGAAGTGTGACTTAGATTCATGTGATGGTTTTCTACTTCTCCAACTGCAGTGCAGCGACTGATTTCATCTTCTGTGAAAAATGTAAGAAAACTGTTTTGTTAACCTATTAATATATAAAAACGCAACAAT